>JAQGAZ010000747.1:0-47183 GCA_034692225.1 Polydesmus complanatus
GTACACGTGCCACAGCTTGGTGCAGCCTAGAAAAAGCTGTCTGCTAGCTCAGCTTAGCGATCCAGTGCGCTGTGAAACTGCCGATTTTTTGAGTGCAGCCTTTTTGCACTGAGGGCCAGTTTTGGAGCACAGTGGAGGTTTATTGGAGCAACAATACTAGGGTAGTGTAGTTCAATGGAGCGTAGTTAAGTGTGCACTGGCTGCACTAGGCCGCCCTGGTGCGACTCTATTCCGTGAATGGAAAACGCTATAAACCTATGTCCTTGAGCGGTTCTTTTCATCTTGTGCGTCAAGTATCAATTGAGTACTCAGTACGGTGGGTGAGGAGCGTGGACGCTGTCGCGTTGGATTGAGATAGCTTCTCTATTATCTGATGTTTGCTGGATCTATTAAATAATATGAACAAAAATGTTGGCGATATTTAAGCAGACCGTTAATCAATTTGCAGGGCTGAAGGGTGACCGAGTGAAGAAGGCAAGTGTACCGTTCATTCTATTTTTGTTTATAAACATATGAGTTATATAATTCATGTAAAGTCTATATACAGATACAGATAATTATATTTTACTCATTGTATTCAATAATTCTCTTTATTTTTAATACATTTAACATAATTTTTTTTTGGTTTTAAAAAGCTTACTTTTTTTTTTATTAATAATTAATATTATAGGCAGATCTCCTCCTAGGGCAGATTATAACGTATAATGACATAGCAAGAAACGTAATAGACCTATTGTATAAACCGTATAATTATTATTGTGTGCATCTGTTGTGTGATGCATTGTACACATTTCATTTGAAAATATGAATGTGTATACAGTACTGAAGTTGAAACGTGGTTTAAATGTACACGCCGCAATGTAAACTTCATGCATCAGATTGGTTGCAGATAAAAATAATAATCGCAAGGCCATTGAAATGTTAATAATTATGACAGCAGAACTTACCTACAAACTATTATAATATTTTTTTTTTATATTCTTAGCTCGTAAAAGGAAACCGTTCAAGTTTAATGGAAAGGTTCCCAATAATAATAATTGTTGCAATCACGTGATTGGCATTCGGTTCTTCTACGGCCTTCGACCGCCAATGTTGATTTTCCTAAATTATAATCTAAAGTTTGATAAAAAAAAGTACATTACAGTATTAGAAAGATGATAACTTTTCTCGACTTGAAAGGGATTTTTTTCCCCCTTGCTCAATTGTCAAACAGAAGTAACTTAGATAAAGCTGGAAAGTACAATGACGCGTAACTTGGCGCAAAATCGGTGTCAACGCTTGTTGAAACAGCTGATTTTTTTTCAATTGAAAGATGTCCAGTGGGAAGTTTAGTTTTATAAATATATTAAGGTTAGGTGTTGACGTGTTCGGAAATTACACGTCGAAAGTCGTTTGAAAAATCGGCAATATTGTAGCGATGTCTTTAATTCGGTACTGATTCTCGCAATAACCTCAGCCAAGTAGCCTATACCTGTATCGTGTTCCATATGATAGGTGCCACATACGCAAGGTAATTTTAATTATCCACATACGGTCTGTAGAAAATTTTATGCAGAATTTCTGTGGAAAAAATAGACATTTTCTGGAGAATTATTATTCTGCAGAAAACATTTTCTCCAGAAAAAATTCTGTGGAATTGCCCGTTAAAAAATATTCTGCAGAAAAATTTCTGAAGAATCGTCCATTGAAAAACGTTCTGCAGAAACTTTTCTACAGAATTGGTAAATTTTCTGCAGCCATTCTACAGAATTTTTTCATTGGGGGAAGAACAGGTTTGGAACTGATTAGAGCCGGATTAGAGCGATTGAGAACTTAAAGCGGTTTCTGCGACACTTTTAACATTCTGTATTTTCATTGGTCGAAAAATAAATTTTCACTTGAGTTTTTAATATACGAGTTTTAATAAAAACTTTATTAAGAGTAGCTTCAATTATTATTTTGAACGTTATTCAAAGTAGGCTACAGTGTGCGTACTGAGATGATTATTTGCCGTTGACGTTAATGAGAAAGGAATTGTTTTTACAACAATTAACTTAGCATATTTTTCAGCTGTCATGATGCTTATTGTTTAGTTTATATTGAAGAGTTTACCAGCTGTACCAACAACAAAATTATAGTTAAGTTTATGATACTGTAAATTATTTTTTTACAAATTTTTTCTATTTACATGTAATTGAATAGTAACCTAAATTAATGATTAGTAATTATTTTGTGAGATTTTTTTAATTTTGATTTCTAATTTTTTTTTATTTTTTCAATTGTAGGCTTTAGTCCCTGTGTTATTTTTTCATCAGAACATGTCGAGTCAATCGCCGAAGAGTGTACCGAAGGGGGCGAAAACAACAACTGCTACTACCACCAGCAGCAAGGCTAATTATCAAATTTTGAGCAAAAATTTGAGTCTTTTTCCTCACTCGCCTCAAGCCAAAGAATTCGTCGACCCGAAACATAAACCCTTAGTCGTACTTTTGAATTGGATGCTGGCTAAACGAAAGCACGTCATGAAATACGGCGATTTTTACCGAAATCAAGGTTTCGACGTGCTTTCCGTCAACCTAACACCCTTGCAACTTTTATGGCCAGTTTCTGGTGCGGTCAATTTGATAACTTATATAATATAACGTTTTTTTGTGTAACTCATTGATGTTATTGTCTTCCGTATAGGTGCTCAATTGGTAGCTGACGACGTTTTGAAATTTCTCATCGATCGCAACGATTATCAATCAATCGTAATTCACGGCTTTTCTGTCGGCGGATACTTATACGGAGAAATGTTGGCGAAGATGCTGGAGAATCCTGACAAGTACAAACAGCTGATTTCCAAGATCGCCGGTCAGGTGTTCGATAGCGCCGTCGATTACGAAAACATACCATTCGGTTTGTCAAAAGCGGTTACAAATAACCGATCGCTCCAAAAATGTCTGCAAATGTACATAAGGTACCTCGTCACCTTTAAATTTGAGTTATTTTCTTCTTTAAAAAAAAAATTGATAAAATTTAATTTTAGTTATCACATGCGACTGTTTTACATCAGCGCTACTCAACACTATTTGAGGTCTTCTCAAATGTTTCACAATAATATAGTCCGCAGCCCTAGCCTTTTCCTCTTCTCTCGAGACGATCCCGTTGGAACGGCCGAAGGAAACATGAAGGTGTTGACCAATTGGGAGAAGAATGGCGTAAAAGTGTACGTCAAGTGTTGGAATTCATCTCCGCATGTCAGTCATCTCCATCACCATCCTGAAGAGTACATGGAAGAATTAGCCGAGTTTCTGGATAAAATTGATCTTCTCTCCGTACGCTTCGATCCAATTAAAAAAGCATCAAAATTGTAGCTCGATGTATGTAGTCATTTGTCTTAATTGAGTATTATTGCATACTTATTTCGTACGTTCTGTAATTATTATTTTAATATTGAAATTCTTTTTAAATTGAATTGTAGGGGTAAGATAAAATAATTAAATGAGACACCTACCCGATTGCGTAATGCCTAGTTTACGCGGTGCCAGTTGATAGAGAGCTGTTAATTACTCGTATTGACTTCGTAAAAGCAAAATAAATTTTATGCTAGGTGCTTCACAGTCTCGAGTGATGGTAAATTGAGCTACACGTGAATTCTATTTTGAGGATGATTAAGAAATAAATTTTCCCGTACACGATGATGATCAAAAAATCACAAGCTTTTGAAATTAGCCTTCAAAATTGTTATGAACATAAAGCGATGGTTTAAAATTGGAGGGAAATAAGGGATGCTGTTGCGGTAGCTATTCAGAATTTCTTAATGTCGAGCTCTGATAGTGCAGACGCGGGAATTAAATTAATGCCCGTGGTAAAATTATCTATAGAATTTGATGACATAAAAATATATTCATTTTTATGCTTTAATTTTTTTAATAGCTGAGCGAACCTTAGGCTACTTACAGTATTCCAGTTGGAGGAAACCTGAATACATACCTACTGTAAATAAATAAACGCAAAAAATCTCAGCTTTTGAAAAAATTGTTTAGGGTCAGAAGGATCAATTTCTCTGAAATTGTAGTTGCATTCTTCTGAAACTAAACTAACGAACTAATCTTCAATTATTCAGATTTTACAACCGTACGTGTATAGGTTAATTTTAAATAACAAAATACTCGGTCAAAAACTAGCTACCGTCATACTGGCGCCGTGTAGGCTAAACTATAGACCTTTTCTTCAGCATTCTTTAGATATTATTTTTTTTTTTTAATACTTGCAACTAATTATTATTGTAGCGGCGCAGTAAATAATTCGATAAAAAAAAGTTAAACAGTTGGGGGGGAAAAAATGCCGTTCTAAAATCTATATTTATTAATTAATGTACAAGTATACCTCGCTCAATGCGGGTAATCGGATCTGCCAATATTCCGTTTTGTTTGAAATCCGTTCGTACTGTTACAGTATGATCGTCGTAAGAAAATAAAAAACGGAATGAAAATTCAAGTTTTCTTTGAAATTTTCAAACCGGATTATAGTGAATGAGGACCGATCGGAACCGTATTAAGCGAGATATTACTGTAATAATCAATTTTTATTGCACGTTTTATTTTATATTATATTTTAATTGATTGAATCCAAATTATTTTTGTTGTCATTAATAAAGATTGATGATAATCATGTTATAAATGTTTGATGGTTTCTATGGAAACGCGCTGTGTTGATCAAAATCTCAGCTGTTTCCCTCTTGATTTTTATAATCAATGGAGAATCGCGTTCATCATGCGCAGGATTCGAGCGCCTAGAACCGTTCCGGGATTTACGGTTCAATCTTTGCAGAAAAACACTACAGTAATAATACGTCTTTAAAATTGTGGATTTAATATAATATTTTTTTGTTTTATTATTTCCCCGGTTTGTATAGGTGAGGAAACCGCCTTCCGCTAACTGTCACCGTGAACGCTCGATCGGTGATACGTCTTTTCGACGCTTCTATAATCGAGGAGATTTTCCCTTAATGGTAGAACATGGGAGTCGAGGAAATAGATTAGCTTGGAAAGTACGTTTATTTTTTATATAGGAGCCAAATTTTTAAGTGTTTTTATTAATTGATTTTTTTTTAGACTAGCTTTGATTCGCTGGATTATCAATATCTTTTACCTTTATTTTTTGATGGTTTATGCGAGACCGTTTATCCTTACGAATTTATCGTGAAAAAGGGAATCTACGATCTACTCGAACACGGTTCATCCAGAGTTTTGTCACTTCTTCCGCAACTCGTTCCTCCAATTAGAAGTGAGAATTAATTAACACAAAAAATAAATAATAACAAATGTTTTTTTTTTTTTTAAAGATTATTCAATATTTTTTTTAGAGGCTTTGAATACGAGAAACCGACAAGTAATCGAAACGACCCTCAAGATTCTACAGCACATGGTCAAAAACGTTGATGGTTTTGGTATAAAACTGGTTTCTCATTATAAACAAATACTACCAGTTTTAAACTTATTTAAAAACAATCATTGTAAGATTTTTTATTTTCACTCTTGAAGGGAATGTATATTCATTTTGTAGTACGGTATATCCTTTTTTTTTCAGTTAATTGCGGCGATGAAATCGTTTATGGTCAACTTAAAAAGATTTCTTTAGGCGATCTTATTCAAGATACTCTGGAAATTTTAGAGGCTCACGGAGGCGAAGATGCTTTTTATTACATCAAGTACATGATTCCTACCTACGAATCGTGTGTGCGTTGTAACGTCGGGGCAAATATTCCAACTTTGTCTTCGGATCGTTTTTAGTCTGTTAGTATTTAATGTATAGACTTAATACTGTAATATAATTACGAGCTTATTCAATTTAATGCTTTTTTTATTTGCTAAATAGAGAAATGATTTTAAGAGGTGAAAAAATATACGTAAAAATAATTAATTTTATGCTTGTTGATAAATTTATTCGCAGTAAATGTTTTAGTGATCGAACTATAGGAAATATTCAAATAGATATCGGAGTAATAGTTTATGCTATTATGTCATGCTAGCTTTGATTAGCATGTTATGCCAAACTAAAAAAAAAAATACAGTAGAAAATGTATTGTTTTAGAAAAATAATAAATATAACGTGTGAAAGTTATGATTGATAGAAATCTATTAATTACAGAGTTTTAAATTTTTAATTGTCATTAAATTACTATTGATAAATTAATGACTTTCTCAATCATGAATTCTTCTATCTTTAAAGCTTTGCAAAACGTTTTAATATTTCTTTTGGTGTCGAATATTAGTTTGTCAAAATTGCTTTACAAATCAGAAAAGAAATTTTTGTAATATTATACTTGTATTCATAACCATATTAAAACTATTATTAAACTATTTACTTTGTAGGCTAGTGTATAACGTTTTAATAATTAAATTACATAAACTTAAATTTCTGATGAAAAACGTTCAAACTTTGTCAAGAAATCACACAAAATTTTCTTTTAGCTGATCAATCTAAATAAATTACATGTATTAATTTTAATCATTATTAATTTTATAAAAACCTTTCCTCCGTTTTGTTTGTAAATTGATTATGGAGTTTTGAATTTTCCGCCATAAATTATCTACGTGCGTGACATCATCAGATCTTCTTATTTTTGGGCGTGGCTTTTTACAGCGCGACCACTCGCGTTCAATTCAAAATGGAGGACACGTGCTTATGATGCGAAAGCTGCGTTTTTGAATGGATTATTGCGTGGATGTTTCGAAGCATCCTTCACAAAATATTTTATGAAAGTTTTTAAATTATTTTTATCATAAAGTGATTTCGAAAAATGTTTGTATTATCTGAATTCAAAGATTTTATTCGCATCCAACCGTCAAAATTTGACTTACCGATGTACGATGCCATCGCCGAAGAAGTGAATCGAAAACTCGCCAACAAAGTAAGCACTACGGTAACCTATTTTAAATCGAATGAAGATCAAAATAATTACAGTATTGTTATTAACTAGGTGGTAGTTAACGTCGGGTTAGTAATTTCCATGTTTGACGTGTTATTTATCGGAGATTCTCACTGTTTACCTGGAGCTGGAGCAACATTTACTGAAGGTTCGTATGCAAATTAATATTATCGCCGAGTTTTTAAAATAGTAAAACGTAAAGGTTTTTTATAGTAAGATATCGTTGCATTGTTTTTCGGCCCATAATTGACGAAGTTATTACTGGCAAAATAAAAAGTTGTAATACCGACGGCATTCATGGTAAATATTATCTACAAATTAAATCATCATATTACCGCCTACGGTATAGGGGCTAAATGGTCATGTGAATTAACTTCTTTTCTATTTTTTAGTTACCTTAGGATTTTTTGACGATATTTTTATACCTCGAGATTCACTATTGAGGCCATCTAAATTGTAAATACAGTACAGTATTTTTTTAAAAAACTTTCTATATTTACAGGTTCATATTTAATTATAAAAATATTTTCTCACAATTTGATAGTGATGAATATAATCAGTTTTGGATATGGGAATATGTTGATGACGATCAACAGTTTCATCAATTTGTTATGGAAAAAGGCGACGATATTAAGTATACAGATTATTTTTTATATTATTTATTACATTTTAATTCTTATGATCTTATTTTCAATAAAGTTTCCGGGTGCTCAGTGAAACGTTTGTAGATACTACTCCGAGTGGACCTGAATTAGGATTAGAAGTTCAAGAAAGTGAAAAAAAGATTCCTTATTCTATTTTGGTAGTTCCATTTTTTATTTACAGTATTATAATTCTCCATAAAATATTTCTCTTATAATTATTATTCTATATTGATTTGAACGAGTAGGGTACGATTGACGATCCAAGTGGCGGATTAGGTCTTCCTTCATGGTGGCGCAATTAACTTGTCGTTTTTACTTACTTATTTTTATTTTAAATGAGCGTTAATTTATATTGTCAAAGCAAAAAAGTTATTTGCATGTGATTAAAAAAAAGATGCATTTTACAAAAACAATTACTGCGTGATTAACAACTTGTGAACCCTTATTTAACAAAATTCTTAAGTTATTTAAGATTTGTAAAATTATGCATTAAGTAAAGTATTTCAAGAAAATGTGATGCAAATGGATTATTCAAAATTATAATAATAAAATGTATTAAACATTTTTTGAATCAAGATAATTTTTTCAAATATTTTTTTTAAAATTTAAGTTAAAGTTTGATTGTTGCAATGATGCCTAGATGGCGTTTGCTTTTTAACAACGTGACGTCACGAAGCAAGATGGCTCCACGGCGTATGCAGTTGGACAAGGTTGTGAAATGTTTTGTGGTCTTTTGTTAGCGTTTGTTCATAAATCATAATAATTACATTTTTGTACGGCATTATTTTATAATAGTTTGTACCATTTGCTTTTTTCCTAAAAAATGAAGCTTTGCGTTACAGTGATACAGAATGATTATTAATCTTACTGTATTTTCTGTATACTGTAGCTAGCTTAGTTTCTAGGCAAATGGCAACAGCGAAATAGATTACTGTAAAATTGTAGGCTATGTTAAGCCTGGTGTTACTGTAATATAATAATTCGTCATAGTTACAAAGTCTATAAGGTTAAATTGATTTGCGCTAAATATGGGCGAATCAAACGGAGATTTTTGGGCATCCGTCGAGGAAATGCAACGAAATCCAAGTCTAAATCCAAGAAGATCCCAACTGAGATTCGAATATGATGCTGGAGAGCATGGGCTGCAGGCTTCCGCTTCACAAGTATTGCACAACAATAATATGCCTATGGTAAATTTATTATTATTATATTTTGTTCATGTTATGTCAAATAATATTGTCGCAAGAGTTGTTAAAAATGGAAATTATTTTTCATGCTCGTACGTAGTCTAAATTTCATGCGTGTTGTTAATTTAAGCAGACAATGAATGAAGAACAAAATCGTAGGATTTATTGGAACGAGATATTTCCTTCTAAGGAAAGAGATGTAGATCAACGTTTAATAAATATGGCCTCAGGTGTTGAAGATACTTCTTTTTTGAAGAGACCGCAACAACAGCAAAATTATCGTTGTCAAGGCAACGAGGGCTTTAAAAACTTTGGAATGCACCAGGGTTTATCAGAAGACCATTTGCTCAACCCAGATATGTCTACCGGTAGATTTTCTTTTAAAAATGTTCCATCAAAGAATGAAGAAATGCCTGCACATAATCGTGCGATGCATTATGAAGAAGCTTCATCATTTGGGAAAAATGCGCCAATTACTCATCTGAATTCCATTCAATCCTCTGCTGCATCAAATAGTTTGGTTAATGAATTGAAAACGCTGCTGGTTTCAAACCCAGAAGTGCGAAACGCTGTGTTAGAATTGTATCAAAAGGCCGAAGTGGGTCATTTTACAAGTGTAGAAAATGCTGATCAGATTAATAAAATAGATAATGAATCGAGAGCCACCTCTTCGGTGAAAGAAACGGGTAGTAGTTTGTACGAGAGAAGAAATTCCGATCTTACGCATGAGAATGCGAAAACTCGTGATAGATCGGGCGAAAGCAAGCGAAATAAACCCAGATCTCGAGGCTCGAGTCCTGTTCGAAGCCGACGTCGCAGTCGTAGTAGATCACCGACTAGAAGACGGGATTATAGAAGAATGTCAAGAGACCGGTCTCGTTCCAGTGACAATTCTAGTTATAAAAGACACAGCAAAGACCGGGAAAGGAAAGATTTGAAAAGAAAAAACGATGATAAATTGAGTGCGGATCTTGAAGCCAAAATTTCCAAAATTATTGACGAGAAATCACAAAAAATGGAGCATAGAGCAGAAAGTATTTTAATTTTGCATTTTATTCAGGTCAGTGACAAATTATTATGTCTACTTAATATTGTTTCAAAGTTATATTGAAAGTTAACAAAATGTTATAAGAGAACAACAGTAGTTAACAATCCTGTTTATTGGAAAGGTAAAATAAGGGATGTGATTTTTTGTCGCTAACACCTGACTGCTCGTGAATTTTTTTTATTGCATCATTAATTATTACTTCTAATTTATTTTATTATAAGATGTAGCCCAACCTGTTGAGTTTGGGTACAATGCTCAATTTTCGCAGCTGCCTCCGCCACATTATCCTGTTCCAGCTTTAAATCAAAATTTAACAGTAATTCCTAGGCCAAATTTAAACCAACCAATGATTTCGCCACATGGTAATTTTCACCCGCCACCTATGTGGCAGATGAATTACCAGCAACGACAGGGAGAACCGCGGTTAATAATTGAAGAAGCACTGTGGAATTATAGAGGCCCGCCGCCCCCAATGCCACAAACTTCTCAACCTAGAATTATTTCATTTCCAAATGAAGGTTGGGATTACGAACCTAAGCGTATGTTAATAATTTCTTTTTGTCAAATATCAAGTTATTTAAATTTATGCATAATTTTAGTAGCTTCGAATAGAGCGTCAAAAGTACTGGTCAATGTGCCATTAGATGGGGAAAGCAATGTCAAAAAGGGGTATCATGTACCAAAAACTAGCGGACAAACTTCGGAATTACCAAAAGTAATGAAACGAGCTTTGGAACAAGGGAAAGGTGAGAATCTCTTTTTGTATTTGTGGGCTATCTGTTGCTTGTAATTTATTATTTTATATATATATTTTTTAAATTATCTTATAAGATTCTCGCAGTGCATCAAAATCTGAATCGAAAAAATCACAAACAGAAGTGAAAAAATCACAAACGGACTCAAAAGCGGAAGCGAAAAAATCACAAGCGGTATCAAAAACAGAAACAAAAAAATCGCAAGCGGAATCAAAATCAGATGCGAAAAAACCACAGACTGAATCGAAAAAAGGAGAAGTAAAAAAATCACAAGTAGAATCAAAAACAAGGTACAAACAATATGAACTTTTAAGTTCAAATGTTTCACCTATAATTTAAATGTTTCATGTTTTAATTTAATTCACATTTTAATACGTTTTAACTTAGTTCCAATAAAAGTGGGAAAAGCGTGACAGCTGGTAAGCAGACTACAAATTGGTGGCCGACGGTTGCCAAATCACCGGTTAAAGTTAAATCATGTACGTGTTACAATATTAATTATTGTATAATAATTTAGATATGAATTTTTAATGTTTTTTTTTTTAAAAATATTTGTAGCTGTTCAATCTGCTATTCAGTTGAACTTAATAAACAAACCAAACGGAAAAAATGAAAATAAGAAAAAATTTGGGTAACTAATTAAAAAGACATTTTTAATATGAAATAATTTATATATTATTTTAAAAAAATTTACTCAAAGCAATACAGACAACCAAGTTTCTCCAAGTCGAGTGAGAACTATGAGAAAGAGAATCAGAAAAAAGTTCAATGTTGCGTCTTGTATGGTAATTTTAAACAATTATCAAATTATTATCTTATATTTCATTTTTAAAATGTTGCTAATTGCTTTTTTCTTACTGCTAGTATTGTGGTATTAATCATATTGGGCGAATAGAATCTCTTGCGTACGAGATTGTGAAAAAGAATCCCTTGCCTGCTTCCACTAAGACACCAAGTCCGAGTGGAAGTTATAACGTTAATGCTAATAACGAAGAAGATAGTGCTGTTAGTAATAGCAAAGATGTTGAAATAATCGTAACTACTGTTGTAGATAAAAATGCGTTAAAGAAAAATGTGGAGATTGTAAATATTTCAGATGAAGAACTTGAAGATCACTGTGCAACTGAAGAAAAGACTCAAATCAATGCGGCAGAAACTGCAATTAAACCGACAGAAACAGCAATCAAACCGACAGAAACTGCAATCAAACCAACAGAAGCTGCCATCAAACCGTCAGAAACTACCATCAAGCCGTCAGAAACTACCATCAAGCCGATAGAAACTGCCATCAAGCCGATAGAAACTGCCATCAAACCGATAGAAACTGAAGCCAAACCGACCGAAACTGCAAATAAATTGACAGAAACTGCAATCAACTCAGCAGAAAGTGAAAAGTTAGAAGACATTAGCAGCAATGACGAAAACGAAGAAAAAGCATCCGACTTTGATTTTCTTGGAGGAAGTGAGGATGAATTTATCTTGCTGGAAGAGTTTAAGGAAACTGAAATTGAAGAAATTTCTTCGGAGGAAGAAGATTGTGCCGATGAAAACTTAGACGTTGAGAACTTCGAATCCTCAGGTATAAATGACGAAGATTTTGATATTAAAGAAGCTGACAAGGTAACAGTTTCAATTATTAGTGGTGTTCTTGCCCAAACAATTTCACCCGCTAAGGAAGTGATAGATAAAGCTTCTTCGGAACTTATCGATGCTGTCAGTAAACCAAATATTTGGGAAAGTCGCTTAGAAAATATCATTTCGGATGATGACGAAATGATTATTGATACTAAATCTTCAGTTACGAAAGAAACTGAAGATAAGCTTCATGAACTGTTGGACCAAATAACCGATGAAGAAATTGTCAATTCTAAAAACCAAGAGAATGAAATTTCAGGCAAGGATCAAATGAAAGAAAATGACGATAATAGTAATGAGTGCGAAATATTAGAACAAGAAAAAGAAGCTGTTGAAGAGGACGTTTCGATGGAACAAACCGAAGATGAGCAGAACGTGAAAGTGGTAGGTCAAGAAAAATGGGCAGCGTCAGATGTTGAAGATAATAGAGAAGAACTTGATTCCATTCCAATTGTTACATTAAACGATGAAAAGTGCGAGGATGAGGAGAGAAGTGTAGCAGAGAGTTCGAAACAACCCACTTTCGACGAAGTTATTGAACTTTGCGATGAAAAAGCTGGTTCGACTAGTGAATCTCAGATGAATGAGAATTCTTCGGATGTTGTGGAATTGGAAGGTGAAGCAACAGAAAATACTGGATACTACTTATCAGAAGACGTGATGAAAGTCCTAGGAAGTAACATCGTGGATCTGGTCAATGACATCGAAGACAAGCTGATGGCCGAGAAAAATATTTCCGCGGGGAAAAAAATTGAAGTGATCGAAGTTGAAGATACTGAGGAATCTAGCAGATCAAAGGAACCTATGGATAGTTCTAATGAAAAACATGTGGCAAAGTCATCATTGGTAGAAGACATTTCGTCGCAGAGTAAAGAGTTGTCAGAAAATGGGAATGAGTCACAAATTGAACGAGAAGAAAGCAGCAATATTTGTGAGGCGCAGTCCGAGTCTTCAAGCCAGGTAAGTAAAATTGCGCTTGCTGTGAAAAGCGATGTAGCTTTGGATCATTTTATTGCGGGATCATGTGAGAAAGCTATGCAATTGCTGCACCTGCAGGTGGGCATAATTAACTTTGTTCCGTATAAATCTATAATAGAAAAATGCGTGATTGCGACAATTGAAACGACTCCAGAAATGCCACCCTATTCGGGAAAGATGGCACTCAAGCTGAGTTTCAACATGGAAGACATGGTGAAACGTTTACAGACTTGTTATCAAGCCACAACTGCGGGAGATTTAGAAAAAGCCCTGTTACTTTTTCGCTTACTCCTGCGAGATATTCTGCTGATGAAAATCGACACGAAAAAAGGTGTAGCCAAAGCGAGAATGTTGATGAAAATTTGTCGCAATTATATTACTTGTTTCACGCTGGAATTGAAGAAAAAAGATTTAAACAAAGGTGATGTTGATAGTGAAAAACGCGCGTGTGAGTTGGCCGCTTACGCCACTCATTGCAATCTGCAACCCGTTCATCAAATTCTGATGCTGAGAATTGCTAATAGTTTGTACTTTAAGATGGGGAATTTTAAAACAGCGGCTGTTTTCGCCAAGAAAATACTAGACGCCAAACCCAATGCAGAAATTGCGGAGAAGACGAGGAAAATGCTGGACATCTGCGAGAAAACCCCAATCGACAACGTATCTTTGGATTACCGCAGCGAGAGGTCCTTCGTCATCTGCGCAGGTTCGTTAACGCCGACTTACAGTTTGGAAGAAGAAATCAAATGCCCATTGTGTCAAGCCTCGTACATGCCGTGTTTCAAAGGAAGTCTATGTAATATTTGCAACCTAGCTGAAGTGGGCAAAGTTTGTTCCGGCTTGAAACTCGTCAATGACTAATGTATCAGCAGGTTCAATATTATTATTATGATTTATTTTGAATTAAAAAAATTTTTTTTTTGGATCTTGTTCCTTTAAGTATAAGAAGTGTAATCCAAATTCTGTTTCAATTTTTTTTTTAGTTTCAATAAAAAATTTACTCGATTTTTTTGGTTAAAATGTTTGTTGATGAAATGTGCATGTTTAATTATGTTTTCAATTAGGTTTGCAATTGAGAGACCACAATGGAAACACTTTAGCCGAAGAACTTGCAGGGATATAATTGTCGTGACATTTTCTCACATAAAATATTCTATTTAAGAACTTTCTATAAAAATGGAATGATTTTAGAACTTGCAAGCCTTTATTTTGTAAGCCATAAAATAATTGTGCACTTTTTTTTTTTTTTTCATGACTTGAAATAATAATTAAATAAATGTTTTAGAAAATAATTAAAAATTTTGGTTGTCCAGCTGGAAAGTTACTTTCGTGTGTTACTGTATCGCAACATAAAATTAACACTTTCTGGCTAATGTAAAATTTTAAGAGAAAATCAAGGTTGACAAGCAAGTTAAAAAAATTGTCTACGCTAGTTAAATTAAAAATTTATTTAAAATACATGTACTGTATAGTTATAACATAGTTACTATAGTTATAATAAACATTTTTTAAATTTGATAATAATTATTTTAAAAACTTTCCAAATTCAGTGAAAGTTTGTTATGCCACTAGATGGCGCGCTGTTACCTTTCACGTTTTTTAATGGTTGTACGCCCGGTATTTTGATCAAGATTTTTAGAGTTGATTATAGCGATTAAATCCAGCTAAAATGGTGTTTGCTTGTCAACGTGATAGCTTTTTGAAAAAGGTTAGATAAACTAGCTTAATAAATTAATATAAAAGCTCTATTCTTAATAAATTTAAATTTCAGCTAACTACCAAAGTCATATCATCAGCTGAAGCAACTCGAAAAGTCAACTTGAATGGAAAATCTGAGACTGTAAATGGTTATGAAGTTATTTTAGAAGACACAGTTCTATTTCCCGAAGGAGGAGGACAGGTAAATTATTTAATAGTTTGATTGATTGTGGCGCATTGACATAATGTATAAATGTATGGGTAGCCGTTCGATCGAGGAACAGTCAATGGGGTTGAGGTGGTGATGGTGACGAGAAAAGGCGGAGACGCAGTTCATTTTCTTCAAAAACCCATAGAGGTTGGTAGCGAAGTTGAATTAGTGGTCGATTGGAAAAGACGCTTCGATCACATGCAACAACATTCAGGTATATTATAAAAAGTTTGCCAAATTTTTATTGCAATATAATTATTGGCATGCAAATATAATACATGTACGTAGCAATATACATTATGTATATTAATACATTGTTTATTAAAATTTTTATAGTAAGAGATTTTTAATTTATACAAGGTCAGCATTTAATATCGGCAATTGCGGAGAGAAAATATAGTTTCAAAACAACATCTTGGAATTTAGGCCATGACAATTCTTTCATCGAGCTGGACACTACGAAAATAAGTGACGAGGAAATCGAAGATATTGAAAACACATGCAACGACCATATCAGAAGTGGTTTGAGAGTCGACGTTAAAGTGTACGAAGAAGGCGACGAACAACTCGCTCGGGTAAGAAAAAGAAAGTAATATGATCTTTTACCGTTCCTCATTGCAATAACATGTGTCCTGATCTTCAACCATGGCCTGATACTCCTCCCATTGAAACAAATCAATTTGCAACGCTGAGCACCACTAGGCCTACTCCTCAAATACTTACATTCATTTAATTTAGCCTCCATCATTCTATATTTCAGGTTTTTTTCCAGAGCTTGCTGCTGCTCACATCTCTATTCATTTCTCAATCACCCTTTGTATAGGTTATCAATTTTCATTATTTTTTTTTTAAATAATGTCCTCTAGAGAGATAATAAATTAATTTACAATAGTGATCAAAGTACAGCTATGATTGACAAACGGTTGTTAACACTAACAACAGATAAATAACTAAAAAGAAAACATCCGATAAAATTGAGAATAATCTTTGTCAAAAATAACATCTTCGAAATGGGTGCATAATTATACGAGTTGGCAAAACTCAATCAATTTCCGCTCGTCATAAATAGTAAACGGTTTCATAATAGGAGCATTAAAATAGGGCTTAGCGAGCTTATGCCCTTGATCGTATAAGAGGAACTACAGTAGGCTATAATCCGACAGTTTTGATCGCCACGTCGAGTTTGATTGTTATTATCAAAATACATAACGAAAAAATGTTGCTTTTTTCTAACGGACATATAACTTACACACATTTCACAATTCTTTTACATACATAGCTACATAGCTAAAATTGGGGTATTTTGGGGGAAATATGTTCTCTTGAGGGAATAAAAAACAAACTTCGAAAACTATTATTGGCTGCCACTGAAGCTTTTCCATGGCTCGTACCGAAGTTGGCTTCCTAGACCATTATTTTAATGGTGGCGTATACAGACTGCTTATACAAAATAATACGATTAGCGATAGCGCTTACTAACTGCGAGAAACATACGTAATAATTTTAACAATTACAAGCTCAACATGCTTATTCCAATTCATTGCAGAGTCATATATCACCCCTAGCAGTCTCAGCGTGTCGACATTACGCAAAATGGTCCTCCCCACTCTCACTCCCTGACCCGCCGCTCGCGGCACGAATGCCTGGAAGTCAAAAACAATCAAGTTTGTCTTTTCCTGTTGTAGTTTCATTTTTAATGATCCAAAATAATTGTCGATGGTCAAATCCTCTCGGAGCTTGGCAATTGTCCTTTGGAAATCCTCATCATTTCCTCCAGACTATATAAGATGTAAATAATAAATATTATCAGCGAAGCTTAATAGCAGCTCCCCCCTCCCCGAGCGGAAGAGCAAAGAATCCGCGAGTTGCCAGACTATATATTCCGAGTATATAACAGCGAATATTCCGAGACATCCTCCCCCAGTCGAGCCTTTACTTTCCGGTTGACCAAATACTCACGTACAAGCCGTATATTTCTGAATAATTAAAAATATCACCAATCCAGTCACTATCTACGTGAACAACATGGGAAGACTTTAGACTTAGTTTATAATAATAGTTAATAGACTTGTTTCTGAAACTTGATACCCACATTTTAACTTTTTTAACTTCCTTTTTAAACCGACCGCACGATACTAGTCATCAGTTTCTTCATAATTATAGGCTACGAATCGTTTATTTATAACTATTTTCTAATATTCCTTCTTTGCTCAAGAACAGAATATTCATTAATTTAGTATTTCAAATATCCTTTTTTTCTTTCTTAGGCGAAAACTCGAGGTTTACCTGAAGATCACGTTGGCTCAATTCGAGTGATTTGTATCGACGGAATCGATGAAAATATGTGTTGTGGAACACACGTATCTAACCTTAGTCAACTACAAGCAAGTATTTAGTTTGATATCTAGTCAAAAATCTCGTTTAATTTTCATTTTTGATATAATCAGGTTATTAAATTATTGTGGGTTGATAAAGGAAAAAAAGGAAAGAGTAACTTATTTTTCTTGGTTGGGGATCGCGTTGGCAAGTTTGTCTCCGAAGCTGTAAAGAAAGATAAATTATTAACTTCAGCTTTACAGTAAGTTCTGTAAACCTTCTCTTTCTTCCCTTATTGGGTTTCAGAGAAAGATCCTCTGAAGGGATCCTCTACATATCCCGTGCTCACGGAATCTCATATTAATGATATTACGAATGAAGAATTTCATAATAGTTGGTTTAATTTCGTTCAGCGTGACAAACATCTTTATTTGTCAAGTGTTGAGATCTGTGCGCCGAAAATAAGGGCCCAAACATGCGGCCAATTGACTCTCACATCCCTACAATTTGATTTTATATTATTAAAAATAATAACGTTTGATGAATTATTTTAGATGTGGTCCTCAAGAACACGTTGAAGTGTTAGGAAAAATTCTGAAATCTTACAAGTTATCACTTAAAGTTTGTTTATTATTTTTTTTTTAAAGAAGAAGCTAATAAATAATATTTTTGAACGCTTTACAGAACGAATCCAATTTCTTGAAAGAGTTAGCTACAGCTGAAGGTCAAAAATTTAAATTGAATGATCCTTTACCAAAGTTTTTTTCCCTTCACCGGTAAATATTAACATTCAAATATTTTATTTTGCTTCGATAAAATTGCTGATTTTTTTAGAAACAACGGCAACGCTGATTTCATGAGCATAATTGTGAATGAAATTGGAAATGAGGTTTAATATTTTTCTTAATTGAATTTTATTAAACGTTTTTAATAATACAGTAATTTATACCGGTACTTCTTATATTTTCTCTAGAAAGTTTTGATATTTTTAACGGTTGGGGAACAAAACGCCGGTCAGTTATTGTTAGCAGGTGAAAACGAGATCATCAAAGAAATTGGTCCAAAGTAATTCATAATAATCAATTTTTTTAATTGATTTAGGACAATCATTAATAATTATTGATTTTTTTAGAGTTATGGAAATCTTAGATGGAAAAGGCTCCGTAAATAGAAATAGATTTAATGGGAAATTCAGGAAACTAAAGAATCGCCAGCAAGCTGAGGACTTTATTCACGAATATTTGAAGGAAATGTAAGTTAACTTATACTTATAAAACTTATACTTAATAATATAAAATAAGCTAATCGGAGTTTATTAAATTTCCGACGATCGTACTCGTAGCGATTTTTATTTATCATTAGTTATGATATAATTTGCGAACTTGTTTACGAAAAAAAAATTTGTAGAATGAGTCGCGCAGCTCATTTTTTAGGTGAACTATGCCAAATTTGCACCGATATCGGTTTTTTTTTTCTCAGATTTTGCATCCTTTTCATTTCTAAAGGCAAAATAAAAATTTATTTTACCGTTACCGTAAAAATTAATTTTACCGTTACTTCTAAGGAGCCGCGCATAATCCAACTGTACTAGGGTCATTTTGGCCTAACCTAACCATTACGTTAGGTTGGACTGGTTAGGTTAGGCCAAAAATGATTTTAATGTTTGCATGGCCCTCCTGGGCCACTGTACGCACGCGCATGCGCCCCTTGCACGAAAGTTATTTCAAATGTTATTTAAAATGTGGGGAAAAGATTTTAAATAAGATTTAAGATGTGCTGTCAGATCTTAAATAATATTTAAGATACGTTGGCAGATTTAAAATGTTATTTAAAATATTTTGTGGAAGTGGAAGGCTTTACAGGGCTTCGTACAGATTAATTCGTAATGGAAGATTACCGTCTGCATCAATCAGCTGAGTAAACGCGCGGTTGTCACGATTAAATCTTTTTCGATAATTTTGAAGTACAGTAAATGCGTGTGAATTGAACTTTGCGTGAAAGTGAAATGAGCATAATTATTATAGTGTTAATTAGTAACCGATTAAAGAGACCTTGGTTGAACTGCCAAGCGTTGTACAGTAACAGTATTCAAGATGGACGAAAAGATTTGAAGATGACGCAACTGTAGTGCAACTCTTATCATTAAATTATTAATAGTGCTCCGAAAGTTTGACCCGCGTCTTCGCTGCGGCATCCGCACCAAATGGGAACATGAACATTGAATGTGAGTAAATACTTTATTTTTTCTTTAGAGTACTGTACAGTGTATGAATAATTTGTACCGCATATATGTTGTACCGTGTATGAAGTCTTAATCCATCGACTCGGTAAAAATTCAGAAATGTACGGTACCGGGTAGCGTTAGCGCGGGAAGGCGTACTATGCTTAAGCGCGACACATTTACGCAAATGAAAGGAGGGGGAGAAATGCTCGGTGATTGTATTTACTCTAATCGTAATGTAATTGAAAGCAAGTTGAGGAGCAGTCAGGTGTGAAAATTGAATAGACCAGCGTAACATGTGTGTCGGTAGGGAAATTGACACGGCGATATCATTATGTTCTTTCAACCAAATTTTTTATTTACAAAACGCAAATATTTACGTGATCGTCAATGATAATAATATTATGAAGCGATTACATTATAATAAAATAGATTGATCATGAATGCGACATAAAAGTAGCAATAATAATAATAATAATTGTGAATGAGATCAGTGTGTATTCACCAAATTTCCAGGATTTTTTTTTTTTTAAATGCTTCGAACCAGCATATTATGAGTTATAAATTATTATCAGATGTATTATGGCTTTTTAATACTGTTCATTAAATCTCTCGCACCACTTTTTTGAAATAATAATAATCTCTCACCTTCTCAAATACCACCAATTTACAATTTTTAAAATAATTATTTATGTAAAATAATATAAATATCGGGGGGGGGGCTTTAATTAAATTTGATTTTATGTTTTAATTTAAAAAAGAAAACATTAATTTTAATCTCCGTCTAAGTTAATTCAAGGGTTTAAGAAATTTCTTTCAAGTATTTCGACCGCCAAGTTTCACGTAACCAAAAAAATATTTTTACAAATCTTTTAAATTTTTTTTTTAAAAACAAATCTGCAAAACAAAAATAAATTTTATCTGATCTTTTACATTTATAAAATTTTATAGAGATCTTCATAGATTTTTTTCAGAAATATTTCTTATTTTTTTCAACAATGCGAATGTTGCATCGAGCAACATTGCAAGTTTGTTATTTTAAACTAAATTACTAATTTTTTTAGATATTGTGCTACTTTGAGAATAGCACAACTTAAAAAAATGGCTTTAAAACATAAAACTAGGCTCAGCCTAACTTACCAAAATGCTATAAAATGCTCTGATAGATCGAATATTGCTATTTTACAAAAAAAAAAAAAAAAAGATAAATAAAATAATATAAAAGCTATGTAAAAATGTAATGGGATCATCTTTTGGGTTTGAATCGCGACATGTAAAATTCACAATCCGCGCAGTAAGGGTTGGAAGCCATCACCATCTTCTTATGACACAGACTACAAGGCTGTTTACTAATGGTTCCCGTAACCAATTGCGTAGTAGGCGCGGGAGTGGGGCTGGGAGCGGGTTTTCGGGGCAAATAGTGATAATCGAGTCTGGAGTCGTTGGCAATTATCGTCTGCTCCTGGCTTTTAGCGCTGATCGATTTTTGAAGCACTTTTTTGAAAAGTGGGCTGTCGAAGAGGTTTTCGCTCTCGTCCGCCCCGGCCACCAGAATGATTTGGTCGGAGAATTTGACACTTTTCTTGGCTCCCTTGCTTTTCGGTCTCATTCCGTTTTGGAACTCGGATTGATGCTCGGCTGTTCTGTGGGTTAAGTTGCTGGGTTTGTTGGGACTGGAAGACGAGAGAATTTCCGGCACCGGAGGAGTTCTGCTTTGTAATCTCAGGTTGGGACTTCCGATTTTCACGGCGTCCACCTGATCGACACTCCCGCTGTACAATTTCGCGTTGGCTTGATTGTTTTCGAATTGCGGTTCTTTGTAAAGAAAATCACTATTTCTCACTTGCGCGGTGGGCGATTTGGCCACTGGACGTTGCGCCCAGCCCTGTTGACCGTTTCGAAGCGCGTTGTGATCATCCATTACGCTCGCTTTGGGAGGTATAATTTCAGGCGCTGGGGACTTTGTCAGCGGGCTAGCATTTGGCAAACCCAAATGCAGCTTTTGCTCGAATTTACTGGCTAAGTCTCTCACTGAACGCGATTTATAATCGTCCGAACTTAAGGTTTGGCTCGCAACTTGTCCACCGGGGTAAGGCTGTTGATGACCCAACAGCTGATTTTGCTGTTGTTGATTTAGCGTTTGATTGGGTTGGTAATGGTTAACTAATTGGTTGGTCTGCTGATGACTCGTCATTTGATTAGGCTGAGGATAACCGTTCATCTGGTTCGGCTGAGGATAACCGTTCACCTGGTTCGGCTGAGGATAACCGTTCACCTGGTTAAACTGTGAGTGACCATTTATCTGGTTAGGTTGTGGGTGACCATTCATTTGGTTAGGTTGTAGGTGACCATTCATTTGGTTAGGCTGAGGGTGATAGTTCATCATCTCGTGTGACTGTTGATGACCCATTATTTGATTGGATTGTTGATGCGCGATCATCTGAGTAGGCGCCAATTTTACATTATTATTTGAAGCCATTGTTGCCGTTTGTTGACTCTGGTTTGGTATCGGGAGCGCCATTTTTTTAATAGAATTGCCGGCTGTAAAATAATTATTTAAAATTAAAATATTGCATAATTATTCGGTTTTTACTGCTTTTGATAACATTGAATATTTTACTCAATGTTACTCTCCATACTTAAAGTTTTAATATTGAAATATTTAATTTTATAAATCATAATTTTTTTGATTTTAATTTAGTAATTTGTATAAGCTTGGAAAAAAATAACGAAAGTTTTTCAGATTATGCCATTTTTTTTTTTTTTTGCGATTAAAATAATCAATTTTATAATGTTATCATTTTAAACTTATCGCCTACATGTATTATTTTTTTTAAATACCGGTAATTATTTTTAAACATATTTTTTAAAAAAATATATTTTAAAAGTTCATGTAACTCAGTTATAAGTTTTTAACACTTTTGAAATAAATTTTGAAGCTAATTTGTGAAAATGTGCCTTACCTGCGTTGATGCAATTAAAAGATGGAACCATTTCCGGATTTGGCGTGTAAGGCGCCGTTCTCTGTACGATCTGCTGCTGTTTGTTCTGCAGTTCTTTTAACCAGTGGGCTTCAGGAACTGCCTTACCCGATGAGTTATTGTCCGAGTAGTAGTTGATGGGTGCAGGTGGAGGAATTAAGAGCGAGGGTGGAGGAGGTGGGAGGTCGAATTCGTCCATCATCTCATTCGGGGGTGTTGGAGCCGGTGGTTTTACGGAGTAGCCATTGCTTTTCCCGGTATGGAATCCTCTGATGACGTCGTTAGGTACTTTGTCGATCGGAGGGGGAAGTTCTATCGTTGCGGGAATGAGATTTCCGTGGGATTGAGAGCGAATGCTAAGCTGCGACGTGGTTCGAATGGGTGGTGGAGGCGGAACCCTTCCGTTCTTCGGAGATTTTTCCGACAAGTTCTGCTCAGATTTCGCTGGACTCAATCCTTCTTCGAAAGCTTTAACGCTGTTATTTGCGTTGGAATTGACCAAATCTTCTCTCAAATCCGGCATGCTGTTATTTTTCCGTCTCAAAAGTCCGCCCATCAGACACTTTCTTCGCACACGATGCTGCTTATTTTTTTCCACCTTAGCTGCCATCTTTTCCTCATCCAACCTCAACTGCTGCTGTTGCGCGTCCGGAATTACAGTAGGTGCTGTGTTGTATAGTTTTGGCGGGATGGAGTTAGTTCTACAAAGCGGGTTGGATTTTTTAGGAACCTGAGGCTGAGATTCGCAGCTGCTCAAATATCCATTGTGAATGTCGTTCTCGTGTCCCTTTCTCCAAAACGCCTCGTCTCTCATCTGCGCGCTGTTTTGTTGCTCGACAGCTGGTGTTTTTGCTGCTTCTGATTTAAGACTGGGTAGAAGGTTCTTAATGACAGATTTTTTCTTGGCGGCTGATTTTGGTAAGGTCGCGTATACTTCGATACGTCTTTTATCAGCGGTGGAGTCTTGGCTGTTTTGTCGGCCGTGAGCCACCATTCCAGCTGGAGATGGACCGTTGCTTCGATCTCGACTGGACTGACGGCTGTGATTGCCTAAACTGCGACGGTAGGTACTGTCTCGACTGGATTGACGGCTGTGGTAGACGGGCCGTGAAGCGTTGGAAGCGCTGTTAACGCTCATCGTGTCCATCATTGTATCCGTTTCCGTTCCGGTAGATGAGCTATACGAGTTGATGGAGTCTTGACGAGCTAAGATTCTTCGGTGAAGACTCCGCGCTCGCATGATACAAGTGTTGTGCTTACGCTGCGCCAATACTAAACTGTGTGGATTGCTGTATGGCGCGTCCATCGCCGCCCGAGCTTTGGCTATACGTGGAAAAAAGAAATTCTTATTATAGGAAGATTCGATTAACGAAATAGGATTAAGTAATTTTACCTGCTGCTCCGTTACATAAATTGATTGCGGTTTCGATATCTCCGATGTTCTCGCGATCTACAGACTGTTTCAAATAATTGTCAGCTTCCCAACACAACGACTGGCAAACATCAGTTACACCTGCAAAAAGTAATAATATTGAATTGATTAGCATTTCATTTAAATTTATTTTTTTAATAATAATTATGGCATAGCCTACTAATTATTATCATTTTTAAAATATTAAAAGTTTTTTTTAAATAAATTTTAAGGGTAAAAATTTTATTTTTGGATAAATTTGTCTAAGAAAGTGTGCTAATTATGAGCTTATTTTATGTTTTTGTGACTTACCATTACTAATAGGTACACTCGTGTGTTGTTCAGGGGGGTTTACATTTGAGATGGTTTCGTTGATTTTGCCGTTGGAGTATTGCATCGGTCTATTTTGATTAACCGGATAGCTATCGTTTGAAGATAATGAAAACGAATCGTATCCAGCATCGTAAGGACCTCTGTTGGATATTTTAGAATGAGATGGATATCCATTCATCGTCTGCGCATTTGGAGCACCGCTGTAATTTATTAATAAATAATTATAATAAAATTTATTTATTTACAGAGTATATTAAAAAAAAAACCGTACCTTCTATTTATATCCTTCATCTGCGCGTTTCGTGCGTAATCAATCACTTCTGGTTGATACTGCGACGCCGCGTAGCTCGGGTTAACGTGTCTTTGAGGCCCTGGTTCGGCTCGGTTCACGATCGGTTCGTGTCGTTGAGCAGGTTGAGGGCAAGGTAGCCCTACTGTGTGAAGGGCTTTCTGGTAATTCAAAACGCTTTCCACGGCTTTCCTCGATATATAACCATTCTCCTCGTAGGAACAGTTAGGGTTTCTCGAGTTCCGATTTGGTTGGTTGAGGTGAGCGGTAGAAGGAGCATTGATGTCGCTCAATTTATGATACGGCCCATCCGGTTGGTCAAAGTTGAAATAATTAGGCGGGGCCAGTTTCTTTAAGATGGAAGACTCGTTGCCATTGTAGCGCTGATGGTGACCGTTAGCTTTGTAGTAGTCGTAACTGGTCTCGTAAGGGTGTTTGGCGCTGTTGGGACTTCGATCGGATGAGCTGTAGCCGGTGTCACTGTCCAAATCGTAACCGTGACCGTTCATCTGCAACTTTTGAAGATGCTGGTTCGGCGTCACGCAATTACGTTGCTGCTGCTGCTGCTGCTGTTGGGATTGATTGACCGGAGCGCGTGGTATTTCCATCGTTGTTGTGGGAACTGCGCCTTTGTAACTGGAAACTGGCACCGCGTCGAAATTTGCGTAGAGGAGTAAGAGAGGCTGGAAATGGCCGCGGCGGCATTTGTCAACCACGTGTTCCCAACACGGACCAACCTGAATAACGTTATTCAAACCATTGAAAGTTCACATTTCAATTGCTTTATTAAAAATAAAATGTTACCTGTCGAACGGTCGCATCGTCAAAGTAAATCCACATGCGTAATTTAGTGTGGAAGAAAAAAGTGGAATAATGTTTTCCGTAATAGGTGACTACACCCACGAGATGGTGTTTGACGGTGGAAGCCCATTTCCGATCAACAATCGAATGAAACACCTGCGATAAGAAAAAAAAATAATTCGTTATATTTCAATTCCTTTCGTTAAATAAAAAATTTAGTTTTTTTTCTTCATACGTCTTGAAGCTGAATTACGGTTCCGATGGTACTGAACACGTCCATAATATGGTCCAAAGTGGGTCTTTCAGAGTCCCAGGCGATTCCAATACTGATGATTTCTGGGTGACTCATCAGGGATTTTTGGATCTGAATTTTTGCTCCGCAAGCGCTCTGTTCGAAAAATAATTTTAGCGTTAGTTAAATGTAATTACGTTAAAAAGTGAACACGTACCGGACAATCTTTGACGTCACCAATCTCGCTGGCTCTTCGCAACAACTGGCCGAAACGCTCGATCGGAACTTCTCGTTGAAATCGCTCTTGAGCGCTGAAAAATAATGGTGAAATTATCAAAAAAATACTGACTTAAAGTTAGTTAATTTGTTTTTCAATTTACCATAACATAGACGAGGATATGTAATAGACCATCTGAGTGAAGGGAAGTGGTTCTGTGGTAGCGCCACAAGACAGACAAATTCCCTGTTCCACTAATGTCATGGCAAACTTTTGATGAGGAATGCATTTGATGTCGTGACACATATCTTCCGCTTCGCCGTTGGTGATGTGGAAGTGGATTCTCATTAGAATATTTTCCTAATTTAAGAAATTTTTCATTAAATATGACGTTTATTAATAACGCGATGAGCGTTATTATATTTACGAAGCATTCTGCGGCGTCGTCCATGTAACCCAATTGAAACTTTTGCTGGTTGTAGAATGTCTGCGCCAGAGCTTTTCGGAGGGCGTCAGGTGGCAGAGCGGCATCGCCACTGTACTGAAACTGTGTAAATAATTCCTAAAAACGAAACACGTTGTTGAATATGATCGAGTGACTCATTTTTCATCTAATTCGATCGAGATTACCTTCAAAGCGCAGAATATGCACATGTCACCCACGCACTTGTGGCTTGTTGTCTCTCGGAAGCTCGACCGAAAGATGTCCAAGTGCCATAACACCTTGATTAAAATAGAAATAATTATCATTAAAATCATTTATTACTTTTAATAATTATAGGTGGGGTTTTTTTTTTAAAAAAAAAATTTTTTTTAGCAGTTATTAATTTTTGTCTGCGTTTTCTTCTGCATTCTAAATAGAGATGAAGATGGCCGCGTTTAATCTGAGAAGCGTGGGATTCTTATGTTATACTGTATTATATTTTGCAAGTAAAATTATTGTTGAAGTTAGTGAGTTTGGGTTTTTAAAGCGGAAACGCTTATTTATATTTTTCTAAAAATAAACAGAATGCTTGAATTGCAATATTACAATCGCAAATATAAAGCATGCAAATTATTACGATTTAATCGTAATAAAAACAATGCGAATGTTTATCATTTTAAATTGTTAAAAAAAAAAAAACATTTGCTGGCGAACAATGTATGTTTATGATTTTGTGGGGTTGTTTCCGGATGCATGGATGAAAAGCAGCCTACTGTAATAAGTCAATAAAATGTATGGCTCATAAAACAACTAATTGGGTCGCTTAAGCTTTTATTACATTAATTTGATTTTGCCAATACAGTACGCGGAGGAGAATGTAGAGTAATTGCGC
Source organism: Polydesmus complanatus (assembly GCA_034692225.1). Taxonomy (NCBI): domain Eukaryota; kingdom Metazoa; phylum Arthropoda; class Diplopoda; order Polydesmida; family Polydesmidae; genus Polydesmus; species Polydesmus complanatus. The sequence goes on from JAQGAZ010000747.1 coordinate 27,169, forward strand.
AGATACATTATTTACAGCTGCTGTACATGTAACCTCAATTTTATACGTTTTTTTTTTAAATGAATTTCAATAAATGTTTCTACAAGCAGTGCCGCTTTAACGAAATTTTTCAATACTCTAATTGACCATAACGGTAACAAATTTCAAGTGCTGTAAAGAAATCTTTCAAATTCGAATTTACACTGTAATACGTAACAGCAAAATAATGCGATTCACCTCTCTGTTTTTAAATGCTTGAAATTTATTAAATTTCTCGATCAATATACTTTAAAAAAAATTTGATTCTACTGACAAAAAAGAAAAAAAAGAACCTTACATTTTATGCGTTTCTTTTAATAAAAAATTTTTTAATTGGAACAATTTATTTATTTTACTTTCGGCGGTTTTTAAAACCGTTATTTCCGCGGATAACGAGGGATATTCAGTTTAGAATTATTGGCAAGGTAATACCTAATTAATTTAGTTAAGATTTTTTTTTTCTTGCTCGAAATCGAGTAGGTGATCTTTTTTTTTTTTCGGTGGGAGTGCATTATTATTATACAAAACTTGCTCGTGTTCAATCATAAGCGCGATAGAATGGGCGTCGTTCAAGGTTTCAAATACGCATAAAATTAAAATAAATTATTCAATCTTATGAAAAACATTTTTTAAAAAAATATATATAAAATTTCTCCTTGAGATTTTGTTAAAAGACAAAATTAATAGCTCGGTTCTATTCGAATGACATTGAAAGTAATGGGTAACAGCGTGGAAAAGTTGAAAGGTTAGGGTTATAACGTTGTTCCCACCGATTGAACGCTTGACGAGCCAGTAGACTCATTCGCGATTGTCTTTTCGGTTAACAAACAAAGCGAAGAAGAAAGTGTCCACCGGAAACGGACGATTTGCTCGAGGAGAGCACTGACTTACAAATAAAAAAAAATGAGTCATCTTTAATTATTATTAAGAGTCGTCGACAAAGTCATCAGCGTGTGGAGCGCCACCTGGCCACCGTTCACATTTCATTACTCCGGGGTTCCTCTTCAATAAACTACCAAAACACTTTTTTTTTTCATCAGCTGGGAAAATCTAAAGCGCATGCGCGCGAGAAAGCTGAGGGATAAAAAAAAGTCACGTTGGCCTAATTACACGTAACGCGTGCGAGCGAAAACGCAGAGGGAGTTTAAATCCTAATTGTTATTGTTTGTTGAGTCTTGAGAGATGGAGTTTTTTTTTTTTTTGTTTGCCGTCACGTAAGAGGGCGCTGTGAGAGACAAAGTCCAACGGTTCTCGTGGAACCTGTTTCTTTTTTTTTGTTTGGGATGAGAAAAGACAGGGGGAAAGTTAGAAAGATGAGGGGGAGAATAAAAAAACAACTCTGCAAAGCGGAATAATAATTATTAATATAAAGACCATGGACTTTTTCCGTGCTTTAGAGGGCTTCTATCATACCAATTTTCTTTTAACAATGGTCTTAAGGTTCAATTCAAGAAAGGTTTTTGGAGAATTACAACTTAGAAATTTTTTTTTTTTTATACACAGTACTGTAGAACTAAAGTTTTTTTTTTTTTTTAAAAAAAAGGTTGAAAATAAAGATTTAAAATGTGGGCTTAAACTTAATTTCCATTTATGAAAGGAATATACTGTATACATGTATGGTATAACTTTTTTTTAATGCAAAAATGTTTGAAAAGCATGAGATTTCAATTTTTAGAGAAATGAAAAATTCGCATTTTTAATGCACATTACCCATGTAATTAAAGTTTTTTAATTTTTAATAAATCCATAATTTTAAAACCATTTTTTTTCCATAGATTTAAAAACATCAAGTTTCATGAAAATTAATTTAATTTATGAAAAACTAACAACTAATTAAGCATTAAACTAATATCTATTTTCATATTTTAGAGGATTGTGCAACTTTTGGAGATGAACCGGCGTCTATTTTCACATTTTAGATGTGAATAGCATCAATTTCAGAAGTGATTTAACACCTGTATTTCCGCACCTTAACAGGTAAATGCAATCTACTGTATTTCTATACTTTATACAAAAACCAAAACGCATTTTAAGGGGTGAATTAGCATTGAAAATTCCCAAAAAATGTTTCTTCAAAATATTTTAAGTTATTTGTTCGCGATCAAAGTTTCCACGTTACGGAGGTTCCATTGTAAAGATGTTTCTTTGGCTGGGGGGTGGGTGGTAGGTAGACGCACAGGGTAAGAAAGAGGGGAAAGTTGAAAGGTATAAGAGGGGGGAATAAAAAGAAGGGAAAAGAGGAGTTAAAAAAGTGGCGGGAGATGATAATGGCGCGCGAAAGCAGACCATAATAATTTTAGCTGGGGGAGGTCAAAGGCTCATTCGCCACTACCACCTGAGCTGAAATCAGCGGAGGAGTAGAGTAGGGGGTGAGTAGTGGGTGAAAGGGGGTTACACGAGGTTGGCCACTTAAAGATGATAAAACAATAGACATTTCGCGAGTTGAAAGCACAATGCAAACTAATAAATGAGCACTTTAACGAATAATTTAGCGTGCGATTGTTGTTGCGTTTGAGAGTGCAACGCTCCACAGCGCTCTCTGACGGGGAGAAAAGACTTTTTTTATATTTGTGGATTACGAAACGGCAAGCGTGTTTTCAGGTCAATATCTTTCTCCCGCCATCATTATTGTTTACTTATATTCGTACTATTTAGCTGCAATTGCGTTACTAAAACGCAGCCAGAAAAGCGAATCCGAGTGTGTGCGAGTCAGTCGAACGAGCAATCTTATTAGGCGCCGGTTAATCGAATCAAATGATGTTTTGAAAGAGAGAGAGAGAAAAAAAATTCAAATCAGTTTCGTTGATTTATAAATGTTGTCAGATATTATTGAAAAACGACTGGCATTTCTAAAAAATTTAAATGAAATAAATTCTTAAAAATGAATAACACATTCCAAAAAAAAGTATTCGTTAGAACTTGGTAAAAATGAGCCAGAAACTCTTCTTTGCGCTCGTCTTTATTCTCGTTATTCAAAACGTAAGGACCATAATAATATTATTATTATACTGAAGTTTAATAGGAAATTTGAAATTAAAGATATTTAAATCCGCGTTATTCAGAGCTCTGAGAAGTATTCGAAAGGAGCTGTGTTGGTGAAACGCTTGGGTGGCAACGCTGGCGGCGGGACCGGAGGAATAATCCCCAATACTACTTCCACGGGCCCTTAGCTTGCCCTATCTTAAGCGTGCTCAACAGCGTCCCTGTGCTCGGTCCCGCCGTCGTTAACTCTCTCAACCCACCGCTATTTCAATGCAACATCCCCACCCAAACTGATCCGGCTGCCATTGGTAACTTACTGTGCGAGTTTGCTGGAATATTATTACCAATACCGTTTGTTGATTTCATTGCGATCCTCGTTATCATGCCTCTATTGTCTGTATTTCAAAATGATTGTACACACAATGGCATTTACGTATCGATCGGAGGAAGGGGGGGAAGGGAATATTCAATAATTTGGTGTGTGTCCTACCGTATTTGTATTGTCACTTTAAAGTTATGAAATAATCCTAGCTTTGATAATTAATCGTAATTATATGCTCGTATTCGTTCTAGTTTAATTATGAAGTTTAAAATTTAAAAGATTTTATTTTTTAATCAAAACTTCTAATTGTTAAACACATAACAATTGCATAGAATATTTAGCAAAATTTTAATCTTATTTTAAATTAAATTTTTTTTTCTTGAAGTTAGGATTCCATTTATTTATTTTTAATTTGATTTTTTGCAACTTTTCGAATTGAATAACAGGCGTGTGCTCGGTCGTCTATCCTTAGCTAAGTACCGTACCAGGAGGGCTGTGTCGGACAACACTGTTTAAATCGAGTAACAATAAATGTTCAGTCTCCTTTTTTTTAAAAAAAAAAAAAAAAAACAACAACTAATAAATATTGTATAAAGTGAGAATAACGCCTATTCTTCTCATTTAACCCGTTGTATTTCGCCGCTAATTCTATTATTTATGAGAAGTTCACCGCGTGAAACCGCTCGTATTACCGTACGCAGGGAAAAGTGATATAATTCGAGGGAGAAAAGCCCGGTTTTAGCGGAAAAAGTGAGCTCCCTGTAGTACAAGGTGTTAATTAAATTGTATAGCGCGCCAACCTTTCTTTTTCCAACGGAAGAGAGTTATTAATTTAGGTTTTAATGAGCCATATAAAAGAAATTAATGTACAGAAAGCAAAATTAATTAGATATAATTACAATTAACTCTTCACTTTTTGTTGTTTACTGCGGTTCATTATTTTTTGCAACATAAACTTGCGTAAAATTACGCGTGGTAATTAAAGCAGAAATTAATTAAAATTATTATAATTACCGGTATTAAATAATGAAATAATTTTTTTTCTTTTGATTTGTGTCCATTTTTCTCATGAGTAAAAAAAAAACTTTTTTTAAAAAAAATTATAATATCCCGGTAATTTCGTTATTTGAAGCATAATTTTCTGACTTTATCCAATTTCTTTTAAAAAGACAGAAATTACTGTCATGCAGTAAATTGCATTTTAAAATCACCAACATAATTTTCTTAAAAATTAAGAAACGATTTTATTATTTTTATTTTTTTTCAAAAAATGAAGAAATATTTTCTGAAAACTAAGAAACGTTTCTAAAAATTAACTTGTTGTGCGGGTTGGCCGGAGTAGCATTTGATACACAGTTTCTCGTCAGTATCACACCTGTATTGGGTATACATGTACAGTATTTCAAAATACATGTAATTGTACTATCAATGGCGTTTACTTCATTTACGCCGAAGAAAGGGAGGGTGTGCCGGTAGATAAATTTTATTAATTTGCATCTAAAAACTAAGAAACATTTCTAAAAATATAGCCTGCGCTTCAAAATTATTTTGCAATGAAATCGCTCGTTAATCTATATTGATTTTTACCATAATACTCGTACAAATGATTACCGGTAATTTAATTTCGTTAAAGGGAATGAATTTTTTTCTTCTTTATTATCCTGTACATGTACACACATAATTATTATTATAAGTCTACCAAACGTTAGTAGGGATTTACTAAAACTTCGTTGTACTGAAAACTTCTTACGTTAATATTATCTTTGGACGTGCGTTCTAGAATCTAGATACAAATCTTTTGTGGTTTTCGATATTAAAAAGGTGAGTTTGATCGCAATACCCGGCGCCTGGCAAACCCCCTCTCATCGGTTACCCCCGGTGGCGGCGGCGGTTTGCACTCTCCCGACCAGGAACCTGTTTTTTGAGCAACAATATTATTGTTCACTGCCGCCATCTTGAGCTGATTTCCCTGAGCCACGAGGTCACCTAAAATCTCTCCGAATTTTCGTTGTTCCAAATCTTTTTTTTTTTTTTTTGGTTTTTCATTTTCTTTCTTTCTATTCCTAAACTTTTGTACAGTATCTCGCGTTTCCATATCGTCCGCGGCGCGCATGTGCAGGAAGTTTACACCTCCTTCCGTCACTCAACTATACTTAACTGGTTTTGCGTGCGTACATCCGCGCCATCTGCTCGCTTCTCTTCGTGATGACCTTTCACCCTCATCTCCTGTCAGGTGAAATATGAATAGAAATCACGTAACCCACCCGCCCACGCATGCGCACTATACTCGCAATTGAAATCGAGAATTGTACGAGGAACGTTTTAAGAACGAACTTAAAGGAGTGAACACAACTTGAAAACGCTTACAAAATCGGTTTTACCTAAGGACCAAAGTAAAAAAGAATTGAATAAAATTTAAAATTATTGATCAAACCTAAAAATTAGAAACAGTTCAAACAGAAAGCTAATACATTAGTTACACTGTACATTGTTTATGTTTTTATCAACTGACATACTCGGTCTATAGTTGATGTAGCTTTATTGCAGACATAAAATTGAGTAAGCACATCTTACATCTTGAATAAAAAGGTAAAAGAAGGGGAGAAAAAAACGGAGGCAACCGAATTGCGACTTATAACATTGAATCAAAGCAAAAGACGAAAGTTTAATAAGATTAAGCTTTGGTACAAGGGGGGGGGGGGGGGGTCTATACCGTTGGCCGTGACGCCCCTGCTGTTGTTGAGTGAGGGCGAGGTTGAAACAATGGGAAAGTGAGATGAAACGATTAGTCGCGCTCTGATTGACAACTAAAAGTTCGCAACGGTGGACACACCTGCCTAACTCGCCCTGAAACCCTAAAATCAGCTGCTAATTTTTTTTTATATTGATGTCGCGTAATGTGATGGGCGAGTTCGCAGAAGAGCGACATTAATATTAAAAGTGATGTAATTTTTTTTTGCACGACGTTTTACGACGTCAATAAAGGTTTATCGAAAGCTGAGTTCATCGCTCGCTTATCGTCAACAGTTTCGATTTTAGGACCCTTTCCACCCGCCTTCACTTTCCATCACGTAACGTCATCTAATCAACTCGGTCATTTTAGATAAGCATCAGACAGCGAATGACCAAGTTGAAGAGACTCCAGGTGGAAAAACTCGTTTTTAGCCACAACTGGTTTTTTTTTTTCGTACGCGCATAAAAACGTCCACTAGAGGGCGATAACCACCGTCTACGACTTTAGGGAAAATATAATATAAAAATCTCGAATTATAATTAATTAAATAAAATGTAAACGAGTTTTCGGGTAATTAAAATCTATTTTTAGCGGCTTTACACTTGATTGAAAACACAGTCTAATATTTCGTCTACGTCGGATTTCGGTGTTTAAATTAAGCTGCCTAATCTCGATTTAAAGTTTTGATGGTTTTGTTAATTAATTCAATCAATTTTAACCGAGTTTAAAATAATATATTGCGCATGTTCGCGAATTTGCCCATCAATTCAAGTGCATTCACTTTTCATTTTGATCTCTTATTATTATTATTATTTTGGTATCCACAACATACGATTGAATCCGAGATCAAACTTGAGATAAAATGAGATTCGCGTAAAACTAGATCCCCCCTTGATAGCAATTATTACGGTATTAAATTACGTTTAATTTTACGGTAGCAAATTATTTTGACCTTATACGGTAGTTCTGATTAATTGAAGCGCTGTTGAATGCCACACTGACTTTTGATTAAATTCATCTCTTAAACTTAGTACATGTACAAAAAAAAAAAAAAAAAAAAATTAGCCACAGTACTGTAATAGATAAAAGCAGAGGTCATTTTAACCGCAAGCCAGTGTTGCATTAAACCCTCTTTTAAAAAATGCGGAGGACCGATATTAATTTTATGATGGCAAAAATAGATGACCAATTTAAATAACTCCTTAGTTAATAATGAACTGATTACAACGATTAAGTAGGGTGGGCGGGGTTAAAGTGCGTCGAGAGGGCGGGGTTAAGGAACTTTTGACTTCTTACACACTTTTTTATTTATTTTTATCACCAACAAAAAACTACTATCAAGAAATTATTTTAGCATTGCGTGTTCTCAACTTTTGATTTTAAAGCTGTTAAATTCGAGCGCAAATGACACACTGCATTATAATAATTATAATATGGGTTAGAAATCAATAATAAAAAAATGTGGCATTTATTTATTTTTTTTAAAAAAAGTATTTTAATGATGCGGATAAGTCAATGTTTTTTACCACTTTTTTTACGCGCAAGTTTTACTCGTCCACGTGTTAATAGGTGGAATATAACTTATAAGTAGAAAAAACAAATTTAGCTTAAGTTGAAAAATGATCTTTTAAAATCTTTTTTGTTTTATTTAAATGTCTCAAAATTTTTTTTTTATTGCTGAAAGTTTTTTTTAAAAATTTATATTAGTGTTTACGACGCGCCACTAGTAGACAATTCATAATATTGGCATTTCACGGCATTTATTTTTTCACTTTTTTTGTGAGGGTTTTATTTGTATTGTGAAGGCGTGCGTTGAGTGAGTTCTCTGGTGGGCTAATCGCATGATTTGAGTGGGGGTTGGGGGTAATATTCGGTTGAGGAGAGATTGTCCTACCTGAACGGCGCTGTTGAGAAAGCAATTGTTTTGTCCCGGTCGATTGAGTAGTCCTTTGGTCTGAGTGAACGACGAGTTCCGTTTGTGACAAATGTAAGGATAGGAAGTGCCATTGTTGTTGCCACCCTCCACGTACATTAACGTATCCGCCATGGCCCACTGTTTTCAGCTTTTAGGCCTTTTTCTATCAAAAACGATACAAAAAAAATAAAATATTAGAATCATGTAATTATCCTTTTTTTCCATTTATACCGGGACCCACAATTTGTGGAACAGTTCCGTTCCGCAAAAAGGGTGTGTTTGAGAATCAGAGTAAAATATTCGCGTAATCAAAAATAAAAAAAATTAAATGGAAGTGTCTACGATATTATAAAAAAGTAAAAAACTAATGAAAATTAAAAATCGCGTAAATTGAATAAAATTGTTTTTTTAAAAAATAAAATTTTACTGTATCAAAAAAAGAAAAATTCTTCGCCCGCATCGATTTGGCGTGCAAATAATTCGCGCAAATAGAGGGTTGAATTTAGTTTTTTTTGAATTTTTTTTTTTTTTGTAAAAAAAAAAAGAAATGTTGTCCTAAGGCAATTGGACCGACACACGCGCTATTTGTTTAGTTTTTCCGCTTCGTTCAACGTTGCAGGAAGTTAATCCGACTTTTTTTTATTTTAAATAATATAAGTTATATAAAAAAAAAATTTTTTTCCTCGCTGCAATTGAAATGAAGAAAAAATGAGCAAAAATGTGCGTAATTACGTGTTGTTCGCCGGTGGTTCACTCGTAATTACTAACTACTCTGCTTATCTTAATCAATAACAACCAATCGTACTTTTCAATCAACTATAATAATAAAAGGGCAGCATTTTTTTCCTTAATAACTATTCCAATATTATTATGGTTTGATCTACGTTTGCGAGAACTTTATTAATTTTTTATTCAAGGCGAGGGGGCCATCCGATCATATTCTTACGATTTCAATGCGAATTCTATTTTCTATTTTAAATGGGAACGTTCTGCATTTTCTTTTTCTCCTTTTCACTAAAACCGGTTTTAAGAAAACGCAAAACATTATTTTGACCTCTCAAACTTGGTAAAGCGGACACGTAAACAAAAATTTTGTAAAGAAAGTTTACAACGAAATATTTTTTTATAACGAAATTTAATTTAGCGTTTATCTCCATTTGCGGGCGAATTAACGAAAAAATTTGTTAAATATTATTGAGAAACATCATCTGGATTTTCTCCATGAAGGCGGAAAAAAAATTTAATCTAAGAAATATAGTACAGTATAAGAAATCACTTAAATATATTTTTAGTTCGTTTAAATGGATTTTGAATTCGCGCAAATAAAAAAAAAATGCAGTGCATTACAAAAGCGATTTGAATATTATAACTCGCGCAAACGGAGGGTTGAGTGTTTACAATAAAAGCTGTGAAAATCGATAGGTTAATAAACGACCTTTAATAAGGTTATGTAGTATTATAAAATAATTAAAAATAATAGTAATTTTCTGTGTTTATTGTACGTACGATATATAATTTAAAACGAAATAGGTGAGAAGTAAATGTAATTTGTTTCTCACACTTTCCAACGTAATGGGTCTTGTCCCGTGTGAGCTCTCAGTATTCCCTCGCTTAGACGGGACTCGTTCGCTTTACGTAACCAGCGCAATCGTTTCGATGGAATCGCTTTTAATCGATTTTACCGTTCATTTACATCCGCAACTACGAAATTATTTCCCCCCCCCCCCCCCCCCCCCCACCCGATGCAAAAATAAGTTTTATTTTAAAAAGTTCAGTGACGTAAAATCCGGTTCTTTTATAGGCTAAAGCACGTTGTGCATTGATAGATAATATTTTTTTGTAATTAAAATGTTGAATATTAGATTAGTTTTTTTTTCTTCCTGCTTTCATTTCACTTTCTGGCCAATCTTAATATGTCAGTCGTGTTAAGGAAAAATGAATTTTGCATTAGGAAAAAAAAAAAACAAGTTGTTTGACTTAATTCATGTTTTTTAATAATGATTGCGTTCGGTCATTCAACTCACTTTCGAATGAAATCATCGATTACATTTCAATTATTGTAAAGTTATACATTTTCGAATGATGGTTTTTCAATCGAAAATGTTTTAGAACTTGGCTATAACGCTCTTGAATGCCACGTCCATTTTCGGGATTTTTGCTGCAATCATCCCTATTCTCTTTGTAAAAAAACCTCTGTTATTGCGTCAAGAAATAGCGTCAAAAGGGCCAGAAAACTACTGTACTTTTTTATTTTATTTTAATATTTCGCGCAATACGAGGAACTAAATTGAACGCAATTTGTACGGCCGGCGCATAATTCAGAAGAAACAAAAATTGAAATAGCGCAGTAAGTAAATAAAAATAAAACCAGATTTAAATGGAGCCAAATTTCTAAATCTAGATTTATCGACTAAATCTTGGTTTAAAGTGTAGTAATGGTAATTAAAGAGAGAATTTACCATAATTTGGAGATTAAAAGTCCGCAAACAAGATTTAATGAAAGCCACTTTTTAGAATTGAATCAAAACTTAAACGAATATATTAAGGAGATACATATAAAAGGAGATTTAAGTAAAGCTAGATTCCACAGTGTTAATAAAATACTTGTAGAGTGTACTGTATTTTTGTTTTTAGTTTCGTCGTAAATAAAGATTAATGCTAATCAAACAAATTTATTGTTAGAAATTAATGTTTGAACGCAGGCAGCCTTGGACTAGCAAAGGTTTGAAATGAACTCAAATCAAAATAATATGAGGAATGAAATTTAAGATTCGAAAAATGTGAAACGCAATTCGCGATTGAAGGCTATTACAAATTGTTATTCTCCTATTTCGTCATAAGATTTAATAAATCGAATGAGCCAATGAACAAATTTCTAAAACCTGCGTAATAAAAGTGTGAAGTTTTCGATGCGTACATAACGAAATGTTTGTCTTAGCAACAAAAATTATTTTTATTATTTACGAAATTGAATATCAATTTTACTTATTTTCTACTTTAACAAATTTCTAGAACAACCATTAATCTCTGTAATTTAAAAATTAATTTGATAAATTTCTTATCAATTTTAGTTTGTTTCCTTCTTAATGAATTTCCTTATACAGAGATATATTAACTTCTAGAACAACGAGAGAACTTTTTTACCCTGTACACTACCTTTTTCCTGAGCAATATTTATTTAATTTTATTTCGCTCAAACTAAATAAGGGCGTTTGGTGTTTTTTTCCCCCTAGGTAAAAACTAACATTGAAGTAAGCACATAAACTCGCTCATTTTGAATCACCAATCAGCTATCGCATATGTGAACGAGGTTGTATTTTTTTTTTCAATTAACCCTTTCGCCTAATTCTCGACTGTCCTCGTTTCTCGAAAGTGATTTTTACCTGGCTTTACAGCTTTTTCTCTAGTACCGGTACTGCATTTTTTTTTAACACACCTTAATTCTCGGGAAAACTAAAAGAAACAATAATTGTGAAAAAGGAAACTACTTTTGTTGACTTTTCGCGAGCGTGAGAAAAGAGTTAGGGCGTGCCCTTACCTGTAGTCAAAAGCTTAGGGCACTTGGAGAAACGTGAATGAGTAAAAAGCAGTTCCGTTTCTTAAAGTGATTTTCTGGATTACGGTATTTTCGAGTGAGGGTAATAAAAACTTTGGTCTCATAAAGACGTAAACGAATGGAAACGTAAAGGAGCTTTTTCGTCTTATAGCGTGTTCTTTTTCGGAGAAAGAGAATTATTATTAAGGTGCTTTCAGGTGGTAAAAATGCACTTGAACTCGGCACACTTTCAACGCTTATTATCATTAATATTTAATACGTGGACAACTTCGTATTAATAATGTATTTATGTCGGTCATTTTGCATCAGCGAGTTATGAAGAGCGACAAACTTGGCTCGTCTCTTTTCTATTGTAAAATACACAGAATGAGTCGAATGAACTTAATCAATTAGACATAATTTTATTGTACTGTATCTCGTTTAGCCAAGTTCAATAATTTGTAAAAAAAAAAAATACCGGTAATAATTAGTGTAGCGTAGTTGAAATTATAAATGGACACTTACTGTAATTCAATTGAACATTATAAATAATTTAGTTGAAAAATATGAATTAAAAAAAAAAACTAGCAAAACAATATTAAAAAAGTTGGTTTAAAAAATGTTTAAGAATCAAGGTAAAAAAAATCAAAAATGAATTCCGTGGTTAAAAAAAATATATACAGTATATAAATACTGTACTGTACTGTAATTTAGTAGAAAAAGTTAAAAAAAAAAAAAAAATTGTAAAATATGAAAAACTAGTATTAAAAATCTACAAAATAAAATTAAAAAATGGTTTTAAAATAATGATTAAAAATAATGTAAAAAATAAATAATAGTTATATCAGATAACTATTAAAAATTTAGTTTTAAATTACAAAACAAATGATTTTTTTAAAAAATAATAAATTAGTTAAAACATATGAAAAAATATACTGTATACAGTACAATGTTAAGTTAGTTAAGTTAAGTTAGTCAATTTTTACTGTCCAAATGGACAGTGGGGAAGATGAATATATAGCCTAAGCTCATACAGTAGCCTACAAAACAAGAACCGGAAACATAAAAAAAAAATAATTGTAGAATTAATTTCCTAATAACTAAAAAAGTTTACGGTATCGTTTTCAGATCATTAAGACTTGTGATGAAATTTAAAAGTTAATTAAAGTTTTTGAGTAAATATTTTAAGAAACTTGAAAAAAATACCGTACTGAATACATGTACGAGTATTTTCAGCCATTTTTTTGAAAGTTTATTTACGTTTTAAGGATACAGTAAGTTATTACTTTTCTTAAGATTTCGTTTATAAAGTTAAGGGTGTGGGTGTTTCAAGGTTTAGCGTAAACCAACATTTCGTTACCTCTTTAAAGTTTAAACAGTAAAATATACACAAATTTTTAAATATTAATTAATAAAATCATCATTTTTACCTTAATTATAAGTTGTCCCGACGTCATTTATTCAGTGCGTATCATCGTAATATCCATAATCTGCTTTGAATTCTGTCCATAAACTTTTCTTTAAAAGTTGAAGCGGATTTGGCAAGTGTCCACCACCGCCATTTCTAAGACGTAACCCCTCACTTTTTTTTTTTTTCCTTATCCCAACCTCCAATCACTAAACACAGGTGAACGACACTAACTTCTTATCTTCTTCTTCTTCTTAACAAAAATTATGGCGCCAAAACGTTAACGCGCGTTAAACTTAATATACTTAAAAAAAAGTATCACGACGTGAAAACAAACAACAACGTTAAACCGAGTTTTTAACTCTAGAGTCTCCGATTAATAATTTCGTGTTTGTTTCGACTACCAAAACTTCTTTCTCTTCGTTTTCCAGGCGTAAACATAAACACACGTAGAAAATCGGAACGCCGAAACGCAGCTTGGCGTAAATCCTCGTTGGAATAGCGTTCGGATTCGCGACAGGTGGTTGCGTCTTGGCTTCTTCGTAACTTGGCGCCGATACTTACGGAGTTTTCGTACGTATCCCGGTCAGGTTGTACGTATCGTAGATAACGTATCGCGACCTCTCTCTTTTGGTGAGGGGAGCGAAGGAAGGGAGCGAGTCAGAGAAAGAGAGGGAAGGTTCAAGTCGAGTAACTTAACGCTTTTCTAGCCTCTGAACCAGGTGGAAACACCTGTCAAGCGATCTTCTAACGTTGAACATGTGGCGGATGGAGAAAAGAGAAGGGAGAGATTGGAAAGAGTAATCAGTGTAGGTGAGCGCTGGTGCAAGGCGAGTTCATTTTTCCACCTGCGGGAGGGAGGGAGGGATCTATCTACCTGTTTAGTTAAACAAATCTCCCTCTTTTTTTTTTTTTACGTCTTTTTCTTAACGTCTACTGCTTCAAAATCTATCTCTCTCCTCTCCGGTTGGCTCCGCTTCGACTGCCGCAGACACTGTGAAAAATGGATAATAGATGTTAGGAGATTTTCCTTTAGCGAAAATAAATTAGGGGGGCAAAATAAATGTTTGCGAGAGGCGTCGCGCCTCATTTGCAGGTGCTCATGCGCAGGGGCTTGTAGGACCCTCCTCCGACTTGACTTATTTATAGGACATGCATCGATTATTAGATCGATTCGTTTTGTGTAGCGTTAAATATTTAGAGGATTTGCTGTCCATTTTAAGCTATAAAAAAATATTATGGTACATGCGTAATTTTATGCAATTGTTTTCTGACATTTGCTTAATCGAATGGATGATTTTGAATAGGGAACATCGCCAATAATTATTGTTGGAATTTAGTTCTGGTTATATTCAGGAGCAAACTACACCCATATACAGATGTAGGCTATTTACGCTTACGATACTGTAGTAAAATGAAATAATTTATTTTGATCATTGATGTTATTGGCAGTTTTTTTTTAATGCATATTTTCTATGATAAACAACTAAAACTTGCGCAAGTAACACAGCAATTTCAATTAAAAAAATATCTTAGCGCAGATAATTTAAATTTAAGTTATTTAAATTTTGCACAAAATAATTCCGTAGCTTTCCGTTTTCATGGTCGAAGGATACTTCGTATTGGAGTTTATTTAAACATTTAAGCTTTGGTAATTAAATAAGACGAACACGTTTGCAGTATGCAGACAGTCTAATTAGCTTTAGAAGGGAATAATTATTAGTTGCATGATTAATTGAGTTTATGAAAGGGAAGTAATTTTCTCGCGTGTTTCATAGTTAATCACTTGGCAATTACAAAAATGGTACGTTTGAAATGATTTTGAAGCAATAGCAAGGCTAAAAAGTGTGATATTCAATAAATTATGGTTAATAAAAATCTAGTTTTTTATGCAATGTAGGCTATAATCAATTTCGAAAATGATTTATTATGTCGATTAATGCAATAATAAATGAAAAAAAAAAAACTAATAATAAACTAAACAACATTAAAAATAATTAATGTATTTTCTATACAATTTAAAAATAATTAATACCGGTACCGGTACTAATAGTTTTTTTTTTGATTTTAAAAAAATTAAAATGATTTTAATGATTATCAACAAACTAAAAATTAACTTATTTAATTTCAAATAAATCGATCTCGTTTTAAACGATAATATTAAAGTGATTTTTAATGCCACTTAAAATCATAAAACTTAAATATTAGCTTTTTTTCCAAAAAAAAAAAAAAAAAATGATAATTGAGTTGGCGTGCACGCTGTGGTAGGGGGTTGTTGGGGAAAGTGTGAATCGAGGGCGAGGGTTGATTATGATCTGTCAGTGTTTGGTAAGAGGGGGGGTCATGCGTTGGGCCGTTTGGGGGTTGTTTTGAGTTTGAGGGTCAGCTGGAGGGTGTGGTGTGAGAAAGGAACATATGGCAAGTGGACACCCCAATTTCTTTCCTTTTTTTTCTTTTCTCCTTTTATAAATCTAATAATTATTATGAATTGAACCTGCAAGATGGTGATAACTTGCCACAACAACAACAGGTGAAGGACAAATCTCGATCATATCAGTCGCAATTATTATTTAATTTATTTGTCATCTAAATCTTGTAAAACAATTAAATTACTTTCGCCTATAAAAACATTCGGGTGTTAAATCATTCACACAATTGTAATAATTAAGGTAGGCCTACTTTTTTTTTCACTTTTAGTTTTTTTTTAAATACCTATTAATAAACGCGATAAAAAAAGTGGAGATACGATAAGAATGATGCGCGAGGAATTTTGTGAATCATAAAAAATGCCGGCCATTAAAATGAGGATGGGCATCGTTTTTGACCGAAATCGTAACGAATTCCTCCGACTGGTTCACGGCATTTCCTTTTCTTCATCTTCTGGACATTCACTTCTCGGAGGATCACACTAGGCCTAAGGCTTATGAACGGGAACCTGTTCTACCTGTCCGCCTCATAGCTCAGGTGGCCTACTCTAGCGCCATCTAGTGATTTCTGTGCGGAACTTGAAAATATCTTAGATTAGATACCGGCACGCAATGTAAAAATACCGTACCGGTACAATGCATGTAAGTTACAGTAAGTTTAGAATAAGAAAGCACGTACATTCCCACTACCTCAAGTATTGAAAAAGTTAGAAAAATTGAAATTATAAATGCCTTCTGGACACCTGTAAAATGAGCACCTGGACATTCATTTTACCTGCCATTTTGCGACAAATTTTAACTATTTTTAAGTAGCTTGTTCTATTTTTTGCATTTAAAATGCTGTTAAAAATGTGCATTAAATTATCTAAAAAATACAGTGAAATGGCGCTATTTTACCTGTGAACCTTAAAATAGCAATAAAAATTAACTTTAATACAGTGTTCGGGTAATTATAAATGTAGATCTATTTTTGATGGGGGGAACAAATCCAGCGAAAATATTTTCAAAATAAAAAAAAAGGAAAACAAACCCCGTGGTTACCTGCGTGACAGCTACTCAATAATTATATTTAAAGATTACCAGTCCTGTTTACCTTGTTTTACATTGATGCAATACACCTGATCTCTTCCTCGTAATATAGCGCCATCTAGCGAATACAACTTCAATTTCGCTGCTGCAAAAATTGAAATTAATTTCTGAATTTATAAATCTAGACATAGACACTTTACAGTATAAGTCTTGGTTAGATGATAATAAAAAAGATTTTTTTTTACCAAATGAGATTAAACCTTCGATAACAACGATTGAGTTAACACTACTTTTTAGAACAAGATAAAAATTTAAAATGAATTTTATACAGATTCATCACTCAAAAATTGATTTTTTTTTTCTATAATATTATACAGTAGGCCTATACTGTTTTTTTTTTTTTTTTTTTACCGGTGGCCACAACATTACTGCGATTAGATTTTTTTATACTCAACTAAGTACATGTACATTATTTTCATATTTAATTTTCAAAATCACATTAAATCAAATCACAAAATTATACAATATTTTAAAACATTTTTGATGCATTTAAGAATGCAACGGTAATTAAAAAAAAAGAGTTCCTGCATGCGCACGTGTGCTCATTTCTTCTTTTTTAAATCGTTGTATAAGAGTTTGTCGTAGCCGTATTGAGTGCAACAACGTTGAAAGTAATAGCAACACACATAACTGACCAAAAAATCAGAGCACTCGGTCTCGGCGCATAAAAAATCCGCTTCTACAGGACCGCACAAGGTGGCGAATAGGAGCACAACCAACACGCAAACACCTGCAGCTGTAACTTTTCTTCCTCTTTGTCGCATTCTCTTTTTTAATGATTTTGGGTTATTTACTTCCGCCTAAAAAAAAAAAAAAGAATAAAGTATTCAGAACAAAAAAATTAAAAAAACTTTTTTTTAATGGAAAATGAAAATGTAATTAAATTTTTCGTACTTCATTTCAACCAGTTCAACAATCATTTTGAGCACGCTATTTTACGCGGACGCAAAAATGAATTTTGAAGACCACTGCGTGAAAATAGCGTTAATAGTTTACACACAGAAATTGTATGTCTATAATTATGACGTTGTCACTCCTGTATGCAGTGTTTCATCTAAAACGTATTACCTGTTGCTCGGCTTCATTCGCTCCCACCTCAACACACATCATTAAGGAAACACTCAATTAAAAAAAATCGTTGATTAATTTGGACTAGGTTTTGACATTTTGACGCAATCGAGTTTTTGATATGGTTTTTTTTTTGTATTACCTGCAGCTTAATGGGCAGAAGAGTATTAATACTTGTAAATAATTTATACGGTAATTTGTTTTTACAAAATAAACCAAATTTGACGGATTAATAAGTTATACAAGTATAACTAAATTTTGCCTCCTATTTGTAGCTACGGTCATTTAAACTAAAAGTTTTACTATAATTTAATGATAAAAAAAATAGTCCTATTGACAGGATTTGTTAAAGCGTTTAAAAAAAAGTATCCAAAAATGGTTTTATAATGAGATAATGTAGTTATAATTACAATAATTTAATTCAGTTAATTTTTTATACAAGTAGTTTTTTTCTCCCTATACATTCGTGCAGTTGTTTTCAGAGAAAAACTCGTCTCTATACCCGAAAATATTTCGTTTACTCACAAAATTTTCGAAAAAGAAAAATGCGAAAATAACTTAATTCTTATCTTCAATTGTAGCTGAAAATCTCTGATTAAATTTTGGGTATTTTTATTGTTTATAAATCGGTTTTAGGACAACGAACAGATTGTCTATTTCGGTAAAGTTCGTTATACCGAGATTTTTGGGGGGTATTTCAAATTTGTTCCCGAATCTCACGGTTTGTTTCAAAATCGATCACTGACGTCACGAGTGTTATTATTTGAAGGGGAGAGGTAGGATGCCCCACTCTTTCCCGTATTTATCAATGGCGTCCTCGAGGAAGCCCAATGTCCTTCCGTGATAGTGACAGCACTTTCCCCGCCGAATGCAACAGGAAAGGGCGAACATGTTAATTCCGCACAGGCGACACGCTAACTCCTCCAAACCAGCTAACACCATCGAGCCTTCCGCTTCAGACCGGAAACAAGCCATTACCACACTGCAACACAAGATGGCTGCCAACAGCTTTCGACTTAAATTCTTCATTTTTGTTTTTTTTTTAAAACGTATTTTTTGATTTTAATTTTTTTTTCCTCTTAAACTTTTTCTCCGCACTAAAATAAAAAAATACGTGAGTGTTTATATTAAATTACATTTTTTTTTGTTCGATATTCAGGCAGCCATCTTCTGTATTGGTTATTAATTTTAAAATCGCGGCATAAAAAATGATCATGGTTTTGGTGACATTTTGACGATTTTAGGGTTGTTTTTTTTTTTTGGAAATTTAGGACAAATTTTAGAATTTATTGTACAGTGCGGTATTGAGTTTATTATACTATAATTAACACGACAAAAACTTGATAATAGAATAAATTACTTGCATGGAATTTTATTATAAAGTTACCAGTACGGTAATGAATTTTTTAAAATTTTTATTTAGGCCTAATTAATTTTTGAAATTTTTAAAAAATTCATTTTCTGTCAATGGTTTGATTATTTTTTAATAGATTTTGTTCATTTTTATTGAATTAATTTTTTTTTTTTAAAATTTCTTTTTGGCTGTTTTAGAATCTATTACTGCAATTTTTATTTAGAATCTTATAATTCACTTTTTCATTAATAATTATTACCGTAACTTCTTTAGACACTTACTGTATGATTATTTTCGAACGTTCTTGTTTTTTGTTGTTTTGTTTTATAAATTTTATTCAAATTTTTATAATTTATTTGTTTTTTAAATTTTTATTCAATGCTTCTAATTTCCATAATTTATGTGATTTTTATTCTAATTTCTATTTCATTTGATTTTAATTTCAATTTCTATTTCATTTGACTTTATTTTCAATTTTCGTGATTTATTTGAATATAATTCTAATTTCCAAAGTTCCATAATTTCCATAAACATTTTTTTTTTTGGGTTGATTTTTTAACTTTTTTTATTGTATTTATTCAAATAAATAACCAATACAGTACTGAGAAATGATTTAAGTGATATAGTGAACCTACCGGTAGATAACGCGTCCTGAATTCTGTATAAATTCCCAATGTAAGCACTTGCAAAATCCAAAAAAGAAAATCGTAATATTGGTCACTTAACTACAGTAACCGCACTTTAACTCCTTCGTACATGGCTTATCTCAGATCAAGTGAGACAATCGAAAGTGGAGGGGCGCTATTTACTTCTCGGCGTGACGTCACACCTGATACAACCGCCCGCCTGACGTCATCGCCCGCTTGACCAGCAGCAGCAGCGCAAACGCTCGAGCGAGTTTGGCGAGTAAAAGTTTGGAATCGGAAGAGGAAAATAAATGTTATGAAATTGTACATAATAATAATAATATTTTTTTTAACTCTCTTAAAAGAAAACGAAATCTTTTAATTTATAATTACAAAAACCGGTTTTTCGTTGTTTTTTGGTCAATTTATTATCCTCCTAAAAACCCGAAAAAAATTGTTAAAGAAGCGGAAGTGACCCATATAAAGAAAAGTTCGTATTGGCGGACGGATATTAGGCCATTATCAATTCGAAACAACA
>JAQGAZ010000748.1:0-47180 GCA_034692225.1 Polydesmus complanatus
TTGAAGTTAATCGACTGAGTAGTTCTCGAGTTTTGCGATGACAACGGAGAACGGCTCTTTTTTTATATATATAGATTGAATTCAACTCGCATTCAAAGCACGAACCAAAATTTTCTGTCAAATCCTCCCCAACCCCTATACACACTCACACACAAAAATATATAATAATAAATAAATAAATTTATGTCTCTCATAAAATGCGATAAATAAACGAATCGAGTCACAAAAGTACGGCAATTTGTTACCGAAAATGAGCGGCGATAAAAATTTTCGTCATAAAAAAAAAATGTTTTTTTTTTCTCTCTCTTACGTAAAATTCTCAGTGTCAATATTTTTTTCTGGAGACAAAAGTTAAATGCTAAATAAACATTTTTCCTCAACAAATAAACATATATTCATTGACAAAAATTAAAATAAATTACCTATAGCCTATCATGTAATTTCGTTATTATAATATTATACTTACTGGAAACTTTTTCTCCCCCATTTTTTTTTCTTTCTTCCTCTTCCGAAATGTTTATTAATCTTCGACGTTGACGTTTTCACTCACAACGTACCGAAAGTTTAATGTCTGAATTATTGTTTTTTGTACGATAAAAGTTATTCGAAGAGAATTACACACACGCGCCCAATGGCGTATACAGCACCGATACTGTACCAACGCCTTCGTCAACTTGTTGAATTTGTTTTTTTCTTTTTTCGAAGCAATTTCTTAATGACAAACTGTTTTAACTACCGCGGAGAACTATACCGCACACATAATTTTCATAGAAAATTATTTTAAAACTTGATTTTTTCGCGATAATTTGATGCAGTCAATTCGACCGGAGCTCCGACAACATGAACCGAAGCCGAGTGTGTCCCGCCAAGAAGTGACAATTCGGCGCCAATTATTATTCGACGTTAATCTTCGTCCGCTACCGGTAGGACTAATTCCCATTGGAGTGACGAAACGCTCGCGCGTCATTGTAAAAGCATTAGTTAAAAATATGCTCGCCAACCTTTTCTAATGAAAACTTCGTGCAGTGTGAATCAACCTTAAAATACGTTGAAAATATTCGTTTCAAAACTGGTTGAATAACTTTTAATAAAATAAAATTTATTTATTTATTAACCCTTCCTGAATAATTGTCTTAAACATAAAATACATTATTATACGAATTAATAATATTTAATGTCTACAAAGTGATTTCCTTAAGTGAAATTAATTAAACAGCGAAAAAATTGTAGAGATCGAATAATTATTTAAAATACAATTTCAAAAAATTTTCCTAACAAAAATCTAAGTTATATAATAATTATTATTAAAACATTGCAACAGTCGATTTTCTTTAATAACGTGTAAAACATTATTTGCTTGATTAAAACCGACTAAAAATCATTCCAACATGTGTATTGGTTATTTGAATTGTGTAAATCACTTTCCGCTTAATTGATTTTATAATGGTGCAAATACAGTATTTATATGTACATATAAACATTGAGTTTGTTTACGTTGTATGCGTTGTATACAACTGATAGTCGAGAAGTCGTATAAATAATGTAATTTGTCGTCATAAAATTAATAATCGATCAACAGTAAAAAATATCATATCCCCCTTTCCTTCGATCCCGTCTCGGTTAGTGCATTCAAAAAACATTGAAATTTTTAAACCTCAGTCTATGATTCGTGTCATTGCACAATAATTTGTTAAATTTGAAAGATTATAATCCGTAAGAAACCTCGATACTATACCAACAAAAAACCAACCATTAACTAAGCAATCGATTCGCTCAATCTAAATCTACAATAATAATAATTATCAGACTCAAAAATAGAATCTTTTGACGCCGATAACTCTTAATAGGATTTTCATAACTAACTTTTTTTTTTTTTTTGGTCACAGTTTTATAAAAACCTCATTATATTATACCCATTACCGTGAGCTCATTTGTTAAGATGTCCTAATTTTAAATATATTAATCGGTCAAACAATCTTCAAAATTCGTTTCAGGTACACGCTGAAATTGTTCGTAGTCCCTGAAATACTGAATGGATTTACTAAAATCATTGGCATCTATCAATACTATTCTTCGCCCCATTTCCTATATTAAAAATAACCATTCAAAATGTTAAAATTAAATTGCTTGCACGATTAATTATTGCTAATAATAATATTACCAGACTCTTTATCGTTGATTACTGAATGTTCAACATCCGGCACGAAACTATATTTTCGACGATACAACTTATCAACGCTTTCTAAAAACCAAGTTCCGGGAAATAATTCGTCTATAGAGCCTTTTGGAGCGTAGGGTGCTAAAACGTCAACAAAAAAACAAATTAGTTACAACGACCTTACTAGACTTTGTATTATTCGAGAAATGATCACCTTTGGAGTGATTTTCTTCTCTGGTTTTCATAGTAGAATCAAAATCTTTGGGAGATATTTTTATCCTAGATTCTAATCGTTTGTCAACATCGGCTAAACCGTCTAATAGCTTTCTGAGAGACGATCCTGATGACGTATCTTCACTGATGGTTAAAGAAAACATAGAAGATGCTAGACCAGAACCGTAGGAAAATAGTCCAACGCGTTTCCCAGCCAAGTTTTCCGCACTTTTACTAGAATATGTCAAGCGCATGAATGCAATATTCGAAATTATATTTATGATTAAAAACTTTGATACCTTATGAGATAGGATACGAGAGAAGCGTATAATGATGGGGTATACATATTTCCGACTAAAGTAGCAATTTGTAAAGATGGTTTCGTCTTTGATTTAAACGTTTCTTCACTAAATTCAAGAAAAGCTTTTTCCACATCACGATCAAAGTATGAATCTTCTAATTTAATATCCCTATTTTCAAAAAAAAAAAACACAACAATAATTTTTATTTTTAACAGGAATTGAAAAAATTTATATTTAAAAAAAAAATACCTAAAAGCTTTTAATTTTGAGTATTTTTCTTGAAAATCTGGTGATGGGTCGAGATGAAAATCATTTAAAGACAATCTTGCTAACGATTTTTGCACGAGTTTGCAAAACGGAGTGTGAAAAACCACAGCGTCGAAATCATCCAAAGTAAATCGAGACGACTTTCCTTCAAAAATATAAATAAAAATACATATTATATTTTACAGTACATAGAACTTCTTTACAACTTAAGTTTTGTACCAAAAAAAAAAAAAGGAAAATGAAAATGACATTGAAACATAATTTTCCTTACAATATTTCCTTTAGCGATTTCATAACAAAAACCTGTTCCTCACCATTTTTTAAAAGAGTTTGAGCTTTCTTTAAAAATCCTTGATAACATTTATCTAAGGCCCATAAATAGCATTTAATTGATAATTTTCCATCCACCGTCGGATATTCGGAAGACAAATCTGGTTTATAAAAATCGTAAACGTGACTCATGTGAGTACTGCGAAGCCCTGAAAGCAAATAAACTCAAAATTAACATTATTAAAATAATAATACTGTATGGAGTAACTTTTTCTACCTCTATCTATAACTAGAGGAGCGTTTGGTCCAATAAGCATAGCAACAGCACCGGCGCCACCGGTGCAGCGGGCATTACCAGATGCGTAAATTGCTATATCTCCAGCTACTACCATTGCGTAACGACCTTAAATATTATTAATAAAAAAAGAATAATTAATAAAAATCGGATTATAATAAAATACATTTTTTTTTAAATTGATGAGTAGGCTACAACTTGGCCTTCATTTCATAAAATAAAAGTAAAAAATGAGCTGTTTGAACAAGTGATAAATGTCAGTAAAAACCATACCATGGTATTGTCGAAATATCAAAAAGTAAATACAGCTAAATAACTTGTTAAAGCTAACTTAAATATTGGTCAAACAATAAACAAACTATTTAAATTTTTCAAATACGAACAATTCTAATTTACACGTTAAATAACAATAATAATAATTACTATTGTTCTATATTTTAGAATTATTTTATCTTCGTTTCTTTAGCAATTTTAAAAATAACGTAAAAAACATTTTAAAAGCTAATTAAGAAATTTGTTTTTAAAATATACATATTTTTTAAAGTAACACAAAACTTTTGTTATTTCAACATCAATGGTGCCAATCGTATAAAAAAAAAAAATTATTAAATATTTTAAAATTATAAAATGCGTTAGAAAAACTGAACGTTACCATCATAAGCGCTGGATTCGACCCACGCCAAAGCGTTAAACAAGGCTGCCGTACCCCCGTAACAAGCGTTAATATTATCGATGCCTTCCACTTCTGTATTTCCACTGGGTTCGAATAATTGCATAAGAACCGTCTTCACACTTTTCGATTTGTCCAGCAAAGTTTCGGTGCCGACTCCCAGCCACCCAATATTCGAGTAGCTCAAATTCTGTCGCTTGATCAACCTTTGTACTACCGTAAGGCATAAGGAATTGATATCTTCTCGGTCCGTGCAAAAGCCCATCTTGGTTTGACCCAATCCGACGGTGTATTTGCCCGATCCAACTCCATCGTACTCTTCCAACTCGCTCTGTTCCACGTAAAACGAAGGGAAATAAATCTCGATGCCGATGATTCCCACGTCTCGTGGCCAATTACTTTCTCCGTTTATCAACTTTGAACTCGGCATTGTGAACTAAAATAATATTTTTTTAAAATAAATATAAATTAATCAATTGGCAAAAAAAAATTATAAAGTTTTTAAGAGACTGTGAGTTCAAAAACGACGCTTATCAGTAGCGGGTCTTGTGTAGCCTAATTATTTGATGCTTATAATATTGTACGAATATTGTAACATCAAAGCTCGAATCTATCGTTTATATCATATATTATAGATATTGTGACACCTTCAAACACTGGTAAGAAATAAAAATAACAAAATGCATTGCACACCATTAATTACTCAACTGTCTATTTAAAGCTACTGTGCAGATGACACAAGTGGCTACGGTAAATAAATGTGTTCCATATAAGTTATTATTATTTAAATATTGAACAAAATGACATTCGCTAATATTTTGATGGATAGTTCGTCTAAAAAATTATTCAAACTCGAGGAAAATAATACCGAAATAAAAAATCTAAAACTAGTTATTATACCGACATAAAAAATAATTATTTCAACCGTGAAAACAGTAATATAAAGATAATTATTACTTACGATTTATAATATTGTTTTGTAAAAAAAAAAAAAAAAAAACTCAAGGACTCAAAATATTTGCTAAAAAAAATTTTGGTTAAAATCTTAAAAGAGGAAAATGTTTTTTTTACGACTCATCCAAGCACTGCAATTGCACTATAATAATTGCTGTTTTTGTCCGAACAAGAAACGAGTTTTAAGGTATCAATATTTATTTCTGTATACTCAAGTTTCTTAAAAGTGCAACCTAATAATTTAATATTAAAAATTGTCCTCAATTTCCTCAAACTTTAACACTACTTACGTCAGTAAAACAGTAACTGTAGCAGAAACAAAAATAGCTCGACCTTGCTCAAGTAAATAGTCAGCAATATTATGTACAGTACTCTGCCGGACTCTTCAAATTTGAGCGACAGAAGTCAGAAACATTAATTTTAACCACCACCAACATTAAACATTATTTAATTAATCATACCTACCTAGCTCAAGTAATAACTTCAAATTAAACAGAAGAAAAACTAGCGCCAACCGCGCCAAAAAAAAACGTAATAAACTTCTCTCAAATAAACGAACAAATTATTCCTTTTCTACTGTGATTTTTGAAAATGCTTTCTCTTCGCGAAAAGCTGCATAACCTTAACCTTGGAAATAATAATCTAGAAGTGTAAAGAAATGGTAAATTGAATAGAAAAAGGAAGAGAATTACTGCCGGGTGCAATGACTTCAGACAGGCGTCGGGAAGTATAGTAATGCATTTGTTTACAATTCAGCGTTCGTCTTAACCCTACACCTACTAATATTAGTAAACGTTAATATTATTTTAGAACCATGACCCGAACAAGACGAAATTGTTGTTGAATAAATAAAAAGACAAACAAACCATTACAACGCCAAGGCGGTCTCCTCTTCTGCGCTTTCAGATGCTCCGATCAACATTACAGGTCCAACCAACACACACACTCACGCACCAGCTCACTCCGGTCTACGAAGGCTTTCAACTTAATGCTGCCACATCATCATCAGCGCTTAATGACGATTTCGCTGACATCCAGAGAAAGAAAGAAAAAAAAAAAACCTATTACTTTTAAATATTATCTTGCTTACTTAATTCATTCTCTGCTCATAAACTTACGAACACGGTAACCTTCAACTCGAAACCACTCTCCCAGGAAGGAGAACTCAAACATTTTTTATCTGCCAATGTGCCTTTCACTTTTTTTCGTCTGTTTCAAAGAAAGGCTCTTCAGCAAAAGCGCTTCCTGCAAATAATGTAAAAAATTGATACTGTATTAATAACAATGCATTTTCCACATTTTTCAAAATTAAAATAACATCATAAAATAATAAAGAAAATGTGTTTTTTTATCTTCTTTATTTTTAAATAAATTTTTTTTAAAAAAAAAAAGTTTTACTTTTGGTTCGAAACAGATTTCAACCTTCCATAAACCGAAAATAATAATAATAATAATAAAAAAAAACAATAGGGCCTACAGTCAATAAAATTAATGTGTATAGCGCCGACTTACAACCGCACAACATTATAATTATTAAACAAATAAGTAAATAACAAGAAAATACCATCACCCCACTTCGGACCTGCATCGGCGCAAGAATTCCCACCCAACTTAGCACACTTCAGTCTGATAATTTCTCGGGGAAAGCCTATATTTCTGTCAGAGTTTACTCGCACCCAATACAGTACACCATAGAACAACTGTCACTATACAATCATTCAACAAATGGGGCATGATAACATTCATTCTCTACCCCACCAATGCAACGAACCTGGTCCGACTCAACCCACTTCATTGCAGTTTAACATACATTGTACGTACTATGCTACATAAATAAATTTCCCTCCATCTGCACCATTAACTATACAGAATGAAGTTTCAGGTATTCCCTCACCAGCGACACTGCCATTAATTAGTTTAATGGTTAAGAATTAATTAAACCAAGTTTGCGGAAAAATTAGATCGCAATAATTATTTTCTCGTAAACTAAGACATTAAAAGATTGGCTCTTTTTCCACATTGTAAATATTGACTTCAAAAAAATATGTTTTGAAATCGATCAGAATAATATTAATTACAAAAACCCAGGTTCCCGCCGGCTGGAACGTAATTGATAATCAGAAAAATATCTATTTTGGGTACTGTACGCATATTCGCTCTGGCCTAGCAGCTTTAATCTGCATTAAGCAAATACTGCACTACTATGCGTTTTGACATAATATTCATTTCCCAAAATAATAAATAAGCAATCATCATTTAAATTTTTTTTTTAAAAAAAAACGCCATGTACTTAGTTGGTACACATTTCCTACGTGCACACGTGCGTTGAAGTTCTTAGAAAACAATGTTTAGGGGCAACACAACCATAAAATAAATACACGTAAATGTCGGCGTAATGTGCACGTGATTATGGCGTAATCAGAAAAGATTATTTTTTGGAAGAGAAAGTCACATGGAAATGAAGACGATGGGTCCTTCAACGTTTGACAAGGGGGAGGGAAAACAGGGGTCAAAAATTCTCAATAAATTATTGACAAAATTAATGGACTTATTGTGATGAAATCATGTAGCCTACATGTATTTTGGGTGAAACAAACATCTTTGGTTTTGCCCCTTCAACTTTTTACCCAATTTTAAAAAAGATATATGCAAAATTAATATAACATACTCTTTCATAACAAGAGCACTGTATTATTATTATTTTTTTTTTTAAAATTTCAAATTAATTTTACAGATAATGTACAGAGATACATTGATCTTAAACCTTGTTATTTTTGCTAAATTTTTATTTTCTATTGATCGAGGGAATGAAATATATATATATATCAGAACATTCCTGTTTAGATATATCAAAATATGTCATTAATATATAAATGAAAGAAGAAAAAAAAAAAACGTTTTAATAAGTTTATCGAGTATAAGTTAGATTTGAGCTTTGAACATAGATTTGGAAGTCCTTTACAGGGTTGCGACAACCTACATTTTTCAAAAAATTATTTACCAATTCGATAACTAGTAAAAAAAAAAAATTCTAAGAAATTTAAAATTTTAGCCGGTTGCTTAAACATTATTTCCATCTTACACATACTATGAGCAAACATTAAATGTGATTTTAAAGGGCAGTGTATAAAATGTTTCAACAATGATAAAACAATCAAACAAATTTTAACTTCCAAGTGCAATAAATTGATCTAAAATAGTATTTTATGTATTGATCAGCCCGTAGAAAGAATTTCCTGTTCGCAATTTTGTGATTTATAAATTTCAACCGCAGCTCAATTCATTTAATTCCTCTCATCTCCACCTCCACGTGTTTCGCAGCACCGTATTATGCAATATGCGAGCTCACTTATAATAATTGTTATTTCTCGATTACTTAATGAGATAACGATTTGGCAGGTTAAATGAACGATATTTTCGTCTTAACATTCTGATGACATATGGATGAAGAGTTCTGTACACGTGATACGGTGCAACTTCTCCAATTGACCTTACATATTATAAACTAAACTACATAAACTAAATTCTATTTTAAAATTTATGTTTACCACTTTTCATAACTTAATTTCATCGCAAAAAAAGGTTTAAAAAATTCGGATTTAAAATATTAAACCGGTTCATTAAAAAACATGAAGGCCCATTTAAAAAATACAGTTTTGTTTATAAAAACCAAAATTAAAATTTGTTCTTAAGAAAAAGTAATCATAGGTACAGTATTAATAACGTGCCAATGTTAAAATTATGTAAAGTCGTAAACAAAACGTTTTTTATTTCCTAATTAAATTCTCGAAATGTAAATTTGCGTCAAATTATCGATTGATGAATGTTAAAAGAGTATCGCAAACCAGCGTTGACCAGATAAAAAAAAAATGAGATTGCAGCAATCAAAATGCTCTTCCTACCAGCAGTGTACATGCACTGTATTATCAGTAAGACAAAATAATTAATTCAAGCAAATAAAATTAAAAAAAAGTAACTAATATTTTAAAATTAATCGAGAACTATTATTTTTGATCTAAACATGTTTTTCTTATCTTAATATAGATTTAATAAAGATGGGATAGAGAGAGAAAGAAAAAAAACCCCTGCATAAAATGCTTAATAAATTATAATTGACTTAAAAATAAAAGTACTATGTGAGTGCATATTATACATTATAAAATTGTAATTAAATACTGTAGTTTGATTATCTGACTAGTTAGTAGATGAATTGCATTAATCACTTTCATATAATAATATATTTTTTTGATTTATCGCGCTTTGTGTAAAATCGCCTACAAAATAAAAAATAAAAATTTGGCCGGCGTTTGAGTCGCTTTATTGAATTTAATAAGAGCGAAAAAAATATTAATATAAAAGGGGGGAAGAAAAAGAAATAAGAAATAGAAAAAATGGCTAAAGTTCAGAGTCTGAAAACAATCGTTAACAGCTAAAAAGTAATCAAAAATATAAGTATCATTTGACCTCTCACATGGCAACAGTCAGAGGACGTATAAATAGTGAGTGGCCTAGTGCCTGCCTGATTCAAATCAAAGCGTTGAGCGATCAATGTTGTGGATAAGTGAATCGATCATCTATTTAAGTGTCCTTCCATACATTTTCCCAATAGTGAGTGTGCAGAAGCCCGCGTGAAAATCCAAACGGAACAATGGGCTTGGCGACCCTCTTTCTCGTCACCAGTTTTGTGGTGGGTTCAATTGCAGGTAAGAAACATTTTTCTCATTTATTTATATTAAAAAAAAAATTCTAATGCGAAGTAAGGAAGGAAAGAAAAAAATTATTTTTGGAACTTCCGAAACGTTATTTTATTTAAAAATATCAAATTTTATTCTCTTGAAAAATTAACCAATTAAAAATTTGGATGATTTTAGACAAAATTTATGTTTTTTTTAGGACCGTTGTCGCAATTTCCCGAAAATCAATGCGCAACGACTTGCGTCGGTAAGAAAGACAAAATTTAACTCATTTAACCATAAAAAATAAATAAATTTTTTGTTATTAGAAACAAAAAAATTTGAGTACGAAGTAGGAAAATCATATATTTATCAATACGAAGCTACAACATCTACAGAATTAAATAGCAATTCCAATGAAATTTCTCGGTCGAAAATAACGGCCTTAGTAGAAATTCAATCTATATCAAAATGTAATTTTGTATTAAAGGTGCGTGCTTTTATTTTATACTTAAAATTTTTTCCAAACCCCCCTATAATGAATGATTGCATCTTTTGTTATTAGTTGAGCGATGTAGATATCTCAAATCCTGAAAAGACGAGAGAATTTAAATCGGCTTTAGAAGCAAATCCTTTGGATTTTAGCTTTCAAGATGGAGTTGTGGACGCCCTATGTCCACGCTCAACTAACGAACCCGTTTGGGTCCTTAATATCAAAAGAGGTATCTTATCCGCGTTTCAAAATTCCATGAAATCGTTAAGTACCAACCATAATACAGAAGAGGTAAAAACAAAGATTAATATTTAATTTTCTGAATGTGGCCAAATTAATTCTTATATTTTAAATTAAATATATTTAAAAGACGGACATCACGGGGAAATGTCCAACCACTTATCAAGTCGGCAATGGCGGATGGCTATCGAATAGCATCATTACTAAATCAAAGGATATGCTCAAGTGCACTGACCGTTCAGATCATTACACTTGGATCAGATCGACACCACAGCAACCTTCTTTAGTAAGTTATTAATTAAAAAAAAAAAACAATTTTTAATTTTAATCTTCGAAAATAAAAAAAAAAAATAAAAAAAAAAAAAGAATAATTATAGCTGTACACAATTTTTGTTTATGTACAATCGAAACCTTTGCACTGATTAATTAGCGCACATTACATTTTTTTTATCAAGCTACAAAACGTAAACAAAAATTGTATTAATCTTGCAAAAGAGAAATTATTTTAATAATTGAACTAGTTTAAATTTCCCCCTCAAAAAAAATTTTGTTTTTAATAAATGATTGATTTCTATTTGTGTCAATCGATTCAATCATAAGTTATCTAAATTTTAATAAAATATAAAGAGACCACAAAAAAAAAATAATAATAATTTGATTGGAAAATATTAGAATGGCATTGACATACACTTGACTAGGTTTTCCTATTTCGAATAATATATTATTGAAAATGCTATTGCTTATATTCTAGGTCAATCAACCAATTTAAAATAAACACTTTTTAAATTTTTATTAAGTAATAATTTTATGAATACGCACTCTATATCCTCGCTTCTTTGTAAATCCGCTTAGATAACCGGACATTCCCATCACGCGTCACCACCAATTTATAACCACTCGTCATCGTTAATAATCAAATAATAATAATACTGTAATAATAAAAAAAATTGTGATTGACATATTTAGGTCCCTCAGTCTAGTCCGATCGTAAAAAGCAGCCACGAGTGTCAACTCACCATCCGACAAAACATACTTCAAAAATCGGTCTGCAAAGAGTTTCACCGTTTCCAACCATTGGCTCACGAGAACAGCGGAGCAACAACGGAGATTCAACAAACTTTGATTTATCAAAAAACCATCGATGGACAAGTTCCTCAAGGTACAGTAAAATCTATTTCACACCCGTGTAAAATGTACTTTTTTTTTTAAAGAAAACAAAAAATGTTTACAAACAGAAAGCGAAATTAGCGCACGAACCAGTTTGTTGTTTGATCACGATTACAACGATGAAGAGAAGAAGAGTGAAAAGGATGCTCGAGAAGCTTTGGTGCAAATGTGCGCATCTGCTAAAGATGACATCACACCTCAAATCCCTCGATTGTTTTCGCGTCTGGTCAACTCTTTGAAGAAATGCGATTTCCAAACTTTGCAAAACTTATTCAGCAACATCGAAAGTATTTGCGGAAATAACAACAGAGCCAAGTACGAATGAATGATTATTTATCATTATTATTGTTTATTTAATTATTATTATCAAAAAAAAAGGAAATTGTATATGGATGCGGTTGCTATGACAGCCAACGCAGCCAGCGTGCAGTTTATGACCATGCAAAGCGTTTATTCCAAGATCACTTCGGACGAGGTGAACAGGTGGTTAACCACTTTGAGTCTTTTACCTAATCCATCCCACGAAATGATCGCAGCAGCAATGGTAAGTGTAAACAAGTAGCAGTCATTAACTTTTAATTATCTTCTATTTCTTTCGATTTGTTATTTTTTTTCATCAAATTGCGTTCGAAATTAATTAGATTAATAACGTTATCTTTTAACATACATTTCCTCCTCCTCTTAATAATAATAATAATAAATTTTGAAATTTGCTCTAAAGATTTTAATCAATATTTTAATACTAAATAATAATGAAACTTTGATCAGCTGAGTGAACGATCCCAGATGAACTTTCGAGTCGACTTTCACACAGGTCAAAACCTTTTGTCGAAATTGTATTCAAACCCACCATCACCACCATCAAAAAATAAGAAAAAAATTTGTTGTCGATACTTAAAAAAAAATTATGATGAACGAAATTCGAGTGATGGATAATGATCGATGATATATTATAGTTTTTTGAGTTGTCATTCAACGCGTCAAAAAATTTTATATATCAATAATTTAATTGCATGGCTAACAATCATCAAACGTTCACTCTGTATTACATTTTTTTTCTTCTTCTTCTTCTTTTCATTTTATCAATTTTTATGATGCTCATTTTTTTTTTTTTTTTGAGTCCAAAAATCAAGTAACTAAAGAGCAAAAAACATATGTAATCAAAGAGTCACATGCACGAAACTTGATAACAATCATTTCACTACTCCGAGCTTATTAAATTACAAAGTGTGTTTTGAAAAAATGTAAAAATTTTTGTCAACACAAAATCGAAATTTGAAAAGATATGCACCTAAAAGAATAAAAACGTAGAAGCAAATATTTCTACTTAACATATCTTTTTCTATGAATGATGTTTGAATTAAATAAAAGTTAAAATAATTGTATTCTATTTTAGCCATTGTTGAATCTCGAAGGGCACCGTTCAAAGGCCTTGTTGGGAGTCTCGGCACTCACGCACGCTTATTGCCAACATCACAATGAGTGCGGCGGTGTAACCGAAGTGATCAATGCAGTCAAGAGTATCGTTCAACTAATCCCGTCCGATTGTCAAACAAAAGACCAAGAATCAATTGAAAGGGTAAATAATTATCCACTTTGTTACGATAAGACAATACACTTTTTTCTTTTCACATCACTCTTCATTTCAATTACTCGATCTTTAATCTTTGATATGAACTAAAATACAGTATGCACCATTATGTAAAAAAAAAAATCAGCGCAATTCAATATGAATTCATTTAAGATGAATGGAAATTGAGAGCTCAAATAACTTATCACGATTAAATTATTCAAATAAAAATAAGTACCGGTACGAAAATATCGGTATCTATTGCTAAATAAGTACAGAAAAACATTTGATTTTGCGCTTGTTTGGATTTTTAGGTTGAGCGTAAATATTAATAAATCTGTCTTCAAATTTAGGTGGTGTCTTTGTTAAAAGCCCTAGGAAATATTGGACACATCAATCGAGCACTACCCGTGTTGAAAAAATGTTACGAAAATGTAAACAATCCGATCGAAGTGAGGTTAGCAGCAATCGATGCCCACCGCCGAATCCCGTGCTCAAATCAGGTAAAAATAATCAATCAAATATTAATCCAATTAGAATGGTAATATTAATTTCTACGCGTTGATTTTTAGAAATCGGATATTTTACGAGTTTATTTAAATCGCGAAGAAGATTCTGAAGTGCGGATAGGAGCTTATTTAATTCTCATGAAATGCCCCACATCATCTGTTTTAGATCAAATCGAATCTAGTTTAATAACGGAAGACGTTAATCAAGGTAAATCATAATAATAATTGTTATAATTCAGCGAAATCTCTCTCTAAATTTCTCATAAAAATTATTTTTTTTTTTTAGTCGGTTCATTCGTATGGACTCATTTGACGAGTTTGAAGAAAAGCGAAAACCCCAACAAAATGATGGTGAAAGAAATTTTATCTAGCAAAAAACTGCAGAAAAAGTTCTCGACCGACGTCAGAAAGTTTTCCCGCTTTTACGAAGGTTCCATTTTCTTAGAATCGATCGAAGCTGGTGCTCACGTGGAAGGTTCGGTCATTTTCTCTCCGAAATCCTATTTACCCCGGTCAGCACATCTCGGTCTCAATCTGGATATTTTCGGCGAATCGATAGATTTATTTGAGGTAAGAAACCAAAAAAAAATAATTTTAGCTAATAATAATTACACGGTACCCAGTTTTACTCTCACTTTTTATTTCAAATTAGATCGGTGCGAGAGTAGAAGGATTCGAGCAGCTGGTGGAATCATTCTTCGGCCCCGAAGGTCATTTCCCGGATGAAACGATTCACCAAATGTTAGAATCGTATCGAGACAAAAGCACCGAAGATAAAAGCAAACTCAATCAAATCGCTAATATCGTAAGTTTTGAAAAGAATTTTAAATTTTGTAATAAAATAAACAAACAATATTATTTAATGTAGTTTAACATCAAAAATGCTAAAGTCACGGAACCTCAGGGTTCATTTCACACGAGAATTTTCGGCAACGACAATCAGTACGTGACATTTAAAGGATTGGACGAGTTGGTGCAACGAGCTTTAAACGCTTTGATTCCCCTGCATAAATTAACGAAACTGTTGAACGGGGAAGACCTTGAATTTGTCGAGAACGTTATGTTGGTGGATAGTGCTTTGACTATTCCCACCTCGATCGGTTTCCCACTCAAACTCAAGGTGAACGGAACAGCTGCCATCAGTCTGCAATTAGGAGGAAAATTCGACGCGTCTCAAATTAGTTCGAAAAGTTTAACAGCCAATGGTCACATTAGACCCAGGTAAGCTCTCAAATATATTATTGAATCAACGATTGATAACAAACCAAAAAAAATAATAAAACAAAAAATAGTGCCGCCGTTGAAATTGATGGCGAGATGATCGTCGATCATTATCTCAGCTCATCTGGTTTCAAATTGACCTCGTTGGTTCATACGTCTACTGAAGCTAAAGGAGAATTTATCGTAAAAGATGGGCAGATGATTAAATCTCAATTTATGCTGCCGAAAGATAAAATGGAAATTTTTGATTTTAGGTAATAACCCATTTTTTTTTTTTTTAAATAATAATATGAAATCACGTTTTTAAAAAATGAAACAGATCTTCGTTGATTGTCGTTGACCATGATCGGGAAAGAGATGTTAATTTGAGAAATGTTCAGCAATATCGTAAATGCAGCGGTGAGTTCGCCTCCAAATATTTCGGATTAGAATTATGCGGTGAGCTAAGTTATCCATCAACGGCTGAATCCACCGCACCTTTATTTTTGTCGGGACCCGTGAGCACCAGTTTGTACGTGCAGAAAACCGACAAAATGCTAACTTCGTTTGATTTTGAATACAGATGGAGCAAAGAACAAGTAACTTAATTTTTAATTTCCCGGTACCTATATATATAATTTTTAAAATAAAAAAAATATCTTAACATTAAAATAGGTGACGACAAAATCTGGTCAACCTAAATTTATGCGAGTGGGAAAATTGTCTTTGGATACGCACAAATCTGCTGTCAATCGCGAGTTGACGGCAGAATTTGTTCACAATGAAGCCGATGAAACAGTTTCTATCCGACTAGTTTCGCCAATTAAAAAAGCCACTTTTAACGGTAATCAATTGATTTTTTTTTTAAAAAATAATTGCGAATAAACGTTATAAAACCATATTCTTATTTTTTTTTTTAAAAAAAAAGGAAAATTAATCAATGAACCAGAACACAAAAAATTAGACGCTTTTGTGCTGATCGATGACAACGAATGCTTAGCGTTCCAATACGAACTGCGCGTTGAAAATAACGGAAACAACTATCGACTAACTCCGAGCATGGCAATTAGATTAAACGGTCTTCCAATGGTCAGCTTCAAAGGACTTGCCTTAACCCAAGATCGAAAAAAATACAGCGTCGACTTAACGCTCGAACATCTCACCAGTCAACCAATTACAATTTACGGTAATTATTATTTTATAATATAGCCTACTGTTTGACATTATTATAATAAAGTCTGTTTATAAATAAAGGACTCGCGTCCAAAACCGATAGAAATGACCAACCAAGATACGATTTAGATTTCAACGTTAAATCAGAAATTTTGGAAACTTTTGGCAAATGGTTTTATCAATCTGGTTCAACCAACGTCGCTACCAAAGGTACGATAGATTATAAATGGGCTAACGAGCAGAAACAATCCATCACATTCAGCGCCAAACATATGATCAGTCAGCAAAATCCGTCTTCTTCCAAATTAAGCGTGGAAGCTGAATTTCAATGGACGTTATACCCTGCGGCCAACTGGGTCATGCAATTAGATTTACAAAAGAACGAAGATCAGATGGACAATTTATTCACTTTGTACTACGGAAGCGAGCAACAACGTTCGCATAATATGTTGAGTTTACAGCACTCTTATCGAGGACACGGGTCGTGGCCCAAACACCATCTAGCGACTAACATCAGACTTCGATTCCCACCGGCTAACGTGGATACCACTCTCGATATTAAAAGCGATTTAACTCCGAAAAACCTCGACACCAGTTTCGCGCTGGTTGTAACGCCCGAACTGAAATTGACATTAGTGGCTTTTATAAAGCGAGGTGATGAAAGTACGAAAGAATTAATTTCCGGTTTCACCAGATTAACTTATCTTAACAACGAGTTGGAGATCTCCGGAAACGTCAAACAACCCGAATTGGACACTCTGGTAATTACGACGACTGGAAAATGGGCCAAGTCGACCGAGGCTAGTTTTATAGTGACGGTGAGAAACCACGGTCCCAGTCACCTTAAATCGTGGGGTAAAGAAGTGCGTTTGGAATTGCAACTGCCCAACCAAAAACCATTAATTTTGACCGCCGACGCCGTCATCAACGACGAAGAACACAGCGCTCACGGAGAAGCTCAAATCAACGGCCAAACTTACAAAACGTTCGCTGAATATCATCGACCTTCTTTGGAAAACTTGCGAGTGATTGCCGGGGCTAAATCGCCATCTACCACTTACTCAGCTACCACCGAAATACAGAATAAGCCAAAAGAAAAACGTGTTATGTCCGAAGTGGTTTTGGGAAATACTCGACGTTTGAAATCCGACGTCCAATTTCGAAAGGAAGGCGGAAAAAACAGCGCCTATGCCACATTCATGTCCGATGCCGAGCATTACCCGAATGACGCGTATACTATGCAGATGACGTTCGAGAAGATCCTTTTAGGCTCGGAAGGTTTGATCACAATTAAGAGGCCCTCGGGAACAGAGATGGGTTTGGAGTGGAAATCTAGGAAAGAAGGAAATTTCGGATCTGGTCCAGCGTCTCTTAACGGTCAATATCAGGTGTGGTGGGCTCCGGGAAAAAAGATTCTCACCGATATCAATTTCTCCACTTCGTTTTTAGCTTCATCTAGAGACTTGACTGTCACTATTAACATCGACACTCCTTGGAGTAAGGAAATATCCATCTACGCTCAACATAAAGACGGAAATCAACAATGGAACAACAATTTAGACATTCAATACGAAAAACAACCCATTTTGTCCGTAATCACCGATGGAACGTATACCTTCAACAACGATGTGCAAGCAGTTCGCTCAAACGTAAAAATCAACTTCCAACAACGTTTGTTTACTTTTAAAATCGATCATCAATGGAATGAGAAGCAGTTAAGAACCAACGCTATCGTTAATAGCGGACAGGTGAACGAGTACCGATTCATGGTGTTGTTAAACGATAAACGAACGATGGAAAGGTTTGGATTTTCGAGCGAAATTGACGTGGTTACGCCTTTCGAACAAGTGAGAAAAGTTGTATGGACGGCGGATGTCAGTTTAGTACCGAAGAATTTGATGTTTGAAAGTCAAATTAATTGGAACGGAAACGTCATAAGCGCTCAATCAAAAACAACTTACGTTATTGCGAATGAAGTCAACTTGCAAACCAATTGGAAAATCAAATTGCCGTTCGAAAGTCTTCGCTCGATCGATGCGGAGTTTCGAGTCAACAACTTACAAAAAAATGGTTTTAATACGGTATTGAACATAATCTACAACCAAAACAAAAAGATTTTTATAGATTTGGTACGAGTTGCCAAAAATAACACCGTTTCTCTCCGTATCCGAAGTCCTTGTCCTTACTTCGAAGATGTTCAATTGATCGCCGCTGGAACCGAACTCCGAGACTCTTCTAAAATAGACCTTAAAGTTCAATGGACGCCATCGAAATACGCCGAAGCTGAAATTGAATGGTCGCCGTTTACCAGCGAACACTTCTTTTACAATATCAGCGTGGTCAACAAAGCCGAATTTCTTCCGTTTGAATTTAGAAACGATTTTGAATTCACTAAAAGACAGGAACAATTCAGCGTATTATTTTCAGGATTTTTAAATGATAAAACTGGACGAATTAATATTGATTTGCAAAAACCGAAATCCAGCGATAGTAGCTTATCGAGTTTGAAATGGTTGGGTTTGTTCCAACTCAACACACCGTTCCCCCAAATTCAAAACTTAAATTTAACAGCAGTTGGGATCCAGCAGCCTCGTTCGTTGGAAGGAAAAATAGAAACCGCGTACAACCAACACGTTGCATCTATTTTCTATTTTCAAAGTTTAGACCCGCATAACCTCCAACAAAATTTGACTATTCGTTTGCCTTATGAAAAATTCAGCTCCATAAAATACATCTCTACTTCCAAATCCGTACACAATAAATTATTTTTCGAGCGGGAATTGTCGTGGACACCCGGTCCGATCATAAAAGCTTATTCCGATATGGACTCTCCAATTAATTCTAATCTATCGATTCTACAAGTCAATTACCAACTGTTTGTAACTCCGCGTGCAGAAAACAAGCCCATTGACGTTATAAAGGTACGATTAGACTACGGGCTCCACCATAATCTTCTTGGATCACCTAAATTAATCGATTATGGCTTGAACATTGTATATTTCGAGGAAGAAATTTTCGACGTTGAATTAACGCACCGACATAACGACTTAATCGGTGAAGGTGAATTGAGCCTTAGATTACCTGAAAATGGA
Source organism: Polydesmus complanatus (assembly GCA_034692225.1). Classification (NCBI taxonomy): domain Eukaryota; kingdom Metazoa; phylum Arthropoda; class Diplopoda; order Polydesmida; family Polydesmidae; genus Polydesmus; species Polydesmus complanatus. The sequence goes on from JAQGAZ010000748.1 coordinate 19,247, forward strand.
GTGAAGAAGTTTGTAGCTACGGTTAAATACGACCTTTCAAATCCCGTCAAGAGCGGCTCATTAATAATCAACGTCAACGAGCTGGAACCGATTGCCATCAGAGCTCGCGTACAAAACAATTATCCAAAATTCATTTTAAATGTAGACGTAAACACACCTTTAATCGACTATAAAACAAATTCATTAAATTTGGATTTCGATTCCGACGCGCTAGTTGGTCAGTTACAAGTGAGTGTGAACGATCAGGTAGTCCAAGTGTCGATCGAATTTCAAAATGATAAAGAAAACGGCCGATGGATTGTCAATTTAAAGACTCCTATCCAAGGTTTCGAAACCACTTCCCTCGTCACCGATGTCAACCTATCCAACCCTCGAGATATGAAATTGCGCGTGTTAGCGGATGGATCGGTGGGTCAGTTCAACCTGCAAACGTCTTATAAAAAAATCAATCAAAAATCCCTGCAAGTAGGAGCCGTTTTAACCACTTCCGTTCCCAGCTTCGAGAACTTGGCTATAGAATACGTAGTGGAAGACAAACTTCACGTGTTGAAGATTCACAAACAATCCAATTTATGGATCAGTAATCAACTTTCGTACGATCTTCGACCCGGCCAAGGAAAATTACACATCTCTCTCCTCACTCCCTGGGTGAAAGGAAATTTAAGCTCCGATTACGCGCTTAACGAGCGATCGAAATACCTTACTCTTAATTACCAAGTCGGCAATTTTAAATGCGACTTCGAAATCATGTTCAAAAAGGAGGCGGATCAAATCGGCTTTTTGAAAACGCAATTTAAAACCAATATATTTACCACATTTCCTGACGTTTTAATCGAAGGAGAATATAAACTAGTAAATCCGGAAAATCGAGTGTTGTTGAAGATGGACTTGGGCGAATACTTTAAAGGCAACTTAGAAGCCAGCTCAAAAGCAATGGATAGAAACGAGAATCAGCATCGAATTTCTCTGATCACTTCGGTGAATAATGAAAATGATGTCAGCGTTTTGGGAAGTGTAGTTACAAGTTCTTCGAAAATTGTTACGAAATTTGAAGTTAAGAAGGAGAAACCAATCATCAGTATTGGAAGTACCGTCGCGTTTCCAACATCTTCATCGCTGGCAGCCAATTTCCAAATGACCGTGCCAAATACGGATGACATCCAATTTAACATGAATTACGGAAAAGACTCGTCGAGAAATGCGATTGATTTCCGATCGTCCATAACTTTAGGGCAGATAGTGACGTCAATCGACTTTAATTATCAAAACCCTATCACCGACCTGTACAAACTCAGTTTGAAAATGCAAATACCTCAACAAAGATTATCTCCAGTGACGTCGTCCGTCAGCTTGGACCTCAGGCAGGGGCAAAAGAAAGTTTTCGATTTTCAAGTCGCTTTCGAAAACGCCAGAGTTGAGCAAACATATCGATTGATTTCCGAATTCGAAGCCAAAACTTCCGGGTATTTGGAATATAATCTGAAGCTATCCACGCCGGAAGAAGATTGCCGATTTTATGCCAATTACAATGTTCAAGGTGTTCACAACGTAACTTACGATGCCAAACTCACTAAAGGTAATTCAATTTGAAATTTAAAAATAACAACAATGCTAATTTAATTTTTTGAAACTACTGTATTTAATTTTCAAATTAATAAGTACTGTATGTTGTCGCTAATCATTTTTGTGTTGATTATACTTTCATTTTGTATGATTTAGGTAAAACGATGATCGAATCTCGAGGCCGTTTCTACATTCACCCGCAATGGAACCGCGCTCAAGGAAGTTTATCGTTCAACACCAACTATCAATCAATGATCTCTTCCAATTTCAACGGAATGTACGAGGCGAGACCCAACGAAGTCGAAATTTTGCTGCAGTCCAGTATCAACGGAGCCGACAATGAGCTGAAAATTATCTCATCGAAGGTGTCAACCGGAAGAGAATTAGTCTTGCAAGGAATGAGCAGCTATCCTCAATGGCAAAAGTTCTCCGCCAAAGGTTCGATGAAAAACGAAAATTCCAAACAAAGCGTGCAACTGACGTTTAAAAGAAACGACGACACCTTCAACGTCAAAGGAGAATTACGCAAACAGTCCGAGCTGACATCCGGTCAATTCACACTCACCACGCCGTATCTAGAACACCAATCTCTGCGAATTAATTTCAACAGTCAACCCGGTCGATGGACCTTTAAGATTACTAATAATAACGAGGAACTGATCAACACCGACGTTACTAGAACCTTATCCGGATCCAAGACCGATTTAAACGTAGATCTGCAGAGTTCTATTCCATGGGTGGAACCAATCAACGGCAAATTGAGTTTCGATATCACCGTTCCATCCAAAATTATTCAATTGAATTTTAATTACGGATCAGTAAGATTTGAAGCTTCGTTCAGCGGCAGCGAAAGAAGAGCCGAAGTGAACTCTTTATTTACTTTAAAATGCAGCGACATTTTGCCTTATCTTGATGACGACAACTTACAAGTTCGTTTCAAATACAACATGTTGACATTGAACACGGAATTGATCGCTGCCACCCGCTCCTATTCATTAGTAGAGGTTAAAGGTCGACGAGAGAACGGCCACATCGAAGCTGAGCTTTCCGCTCAAGCTTTAGGGAGCATCAACGTGAAAGTCGTTCGACCTTCCCCGTCGCAAACCAACTCCACCTGGTCCAAAGCCGAGTTTAACGTGGAGATTCGAGATGTTTTCCAAGACCAAATCGTCTTCCAAGCGGGTTACGACATGTCACATAACGAGGCTCGCATTCCCAACACGTACTTTACGATTCAAAAAGGAACCAAAATAGTGAACTTTAGCAGCGCAGTGACCATCAGCGACGCTTTCAGCAGCTTAAAAATCATTTTTAAGAGCCCATTGGAAAACTACGAAGATGTGGAACTTTTAGTTCACAATCAAAAAACTCCATCCGCAGCTTTCGAATTGAGCGCTCGTCTTTCCCCGGACAGACATTATATCTTCAACGGTATTTTTAACCCCAATAACCGAGATTTAAACGCCGAATACGTCGTCCTCACTTTCAAAAGCCCTCTCCAGGATTACAAAAATTTAAATCTGGTGGTTAAACCCCGAGGATTTTCTTTCGACAGCGGCTCAAAACAATTATCCGTCGATTACCAATACACCGATTCTTTGCTCGTTACGCTCGCCAATTCTTTCTCCAAAATACCAACAAAGGCTCAGTTGGCCGCCAGTTGGAGCGCAACTTCCGTCGACGCGAGATTAGATTTTAACGATAGATTTATGGATATTAAAGGCAACGTAAATCTTCAAACTCTCAAGTCCAGCTGGTCATTATTAACAGACAATAACATGATTGGTTTCCTCGCACCGTTTGTTCTTAAAGGAAATTATAATTTGGAAGCTTTCAACAAATTTGCCATCGCGCAGAAATTGGACGTTAATGACATCAAAGTGTTCGATATGAGTTTGGTAGCTACTTCTGGTCGATTCGACTGGTCCATCACTTCCTTACTGGATAATATTAAAATTTTTAAAGTTCAATCTACATTTAACTCGGACGGAAAAATAAGTCAAGCCAATATTCAAGTGCAGTTCAACGATAAGAAATGGTCAGCAGCGGGCAAATACAATAAAAACGATGGAGACGATGGATTTAGCGTGCAAATCGAAAACGATTTCCCAGTGACCGGAATCAAAGATTTACGAATTTTGACGAAAAGAAATTTGGAGGGTAAACAAAAGTTATTGGGAGGCGAATTGTACGTCAACAACAAGCAAGTTGGAACTATCGAAGGATCCATCGAGATCAATCGAAAGAATCCTCCCTCACTACGGGCCACTCTAGATGTAAACACTCCATGGTTCAAAACCGATAAATTCGAATTTCTCATTAAATACGATAGAGAGACTGGAGATTTTGCGACCAGCTTACAGGTTGACCCAACGTGGATCATTAAAATCGAAGGCAAGGTCACTCTAACAAACCTGGATCTCACTTTGACCACGCCTTTTAAAGATTTCGACCTGGTCAACGTAAAAGCCCAACTGGAATCCGTTTCTCCTAAAAATGAACTGTTATTTTCTTCGAGTGTTACCTATAAAAACCACGTGGTGGCTGGTCTGAATATCGAATATCAACGCAAGTATTTCGAAAAATGCCTGTTGAAAATAGATACGATCACGCCTTTCAAATATTTTACGACACCCGCTTTGCACATAAGCTACAATATCGAAGATACGAACGAGTTGGCGAAGATCGAAACTGTAATGAAAGGAAAAACTGCGGATACGTTTTATGGTTTAGCCGGAAAATTTAATTATCAGAAATCTCAGATGATATACGGCGAGATCACTCTTACCACTCCCTTTGAAAAATACGACCCTGTAACCTTTACATTAAACGGCAACAAAAATGACGCTAACGAATACCGACTCTCGCTGAAATTACAAACGCCTACGGGAGAACATTCGATAAATCTAGACTTAACTTTAATTCCCAATAAATATTCCGGAAGTCTTTCTTTAGCTTCCAGTTCAATTCCCGAGTACCCCATAAATCTGAAATTCATCTGCCAAAAATACAACTACGAATTGGAATGGAGCGTAGCCGAAATGAAGAGATACATTAGGTGGAGCGAAAATAAAGACGAGGCTTTTAACGGAAACGTAATCGTGGGAATGGAATCGGCGTTGGAACGTGTCGGATATCAATTGAATTACTTGGCCAAACCTTCAATATCCGATATTAAAATCGAAGTGAAATCTCTCGCGACTAACGAAAATATTATAGCGCTAGTTTATAGCATGAAGAACCAATTTTTTAAGATGGACGTGGGTGTCAGTTGGTACTCCAAACCGCTCATCACTTTCAATTACGACGCCACCGAAGGAATAAAGAGCGTGTTAAAGATGACCAAACCATTATTCGCCAATCCGGTAGATGTGAATTTGATCGTTTCTCGAAAAGGAGTTGACTTTTTGTTGACGGCTAATAGAGCGGACAATTACGTTAAAATTAATATTATCGACGCGAAAAAAATTCAGGCTTCGGCTAAATTGCCTCTGTTGAATATTCCATTTACTAGCGTGGACGTGGTGATGGATCGTCAAGCATCTTCAATCGACGTAACGGTCTCCATTTCCGTTGTTGGAAGAAATTACAAAATCTCTTCTAGAATCGTACCATTCGAAAGAGCGGACTTGATGCTCGAGACTCCGGCTCACCGATATGAGTTGAAACTCGGAGGTACTTATCGAGGTTATTCAAACATGCTAGGTTCGTTGCAAGTTATTTACGATAAACAATCTCACGCCGTTTCGGCCAAAATGCGAAGCAGCGATAGAGATTTAGACTTCGAATTCCGCTTGGATTCAGTGTTACTCGATCGAATTAAAGTAGATCTGGATGTGAAATGGGCACCGAGCATCGAAGGAAAAGTCGAATTAGGAATCGGTCAAGCCGTGCATCGAAGTCAATTTAAGGTTATCACCAGCAAGGACGGCGTTAACATCGAGTTAGAAGTTATCAGCGCAAAAACCGATTTGAGAAGCATTTCTTTGAAGAGCAGTTTAGACGAGCACGGACGCCTGTCTCGATCCGTCATGGTCAACACCGCTTCGTCCGCTCCTCACTCTTTGGCCTACGAAAGAACGTACAATCCTAAGATGAAAAAAATGCAACTGACGGCCGATACTCCGTATTTGAGAGGTGGACGACACACGTTGACTGGTCAAAAGACTAACAACGAGATGATGGTTCAAGCGTCTACTCCCAAATCAACTCATTCCATTAAAATTAACCTTTCCAAAGCTCCGAACGGTGGGCAAACCGTCAAAGTTATTATCAACTGTCCTCTTATGGCTAAACATCAACTACAATTGACTGGAACTTTAAACAAAATCGACCGCAACGGCATCAACGGCGCTTTTGAATTTTTGAAAGGTTCGGAAAAACATAAATTATCCGTCGACGTGAGAATTCGAGATCGAAGCTTTGATTACGATATTTCCGTACAAACTCCGCTTTATGACATCAACACGATGAGCTCCAGAGGTCAATTGTCTATCGTCGATCAAGATTACGTCGTCGATGTCGTATTTAAAAGATCCGACGCCACTTACATGGTGAAAGGTTCTTTGAGACCGACGAGCGAAGGTATCAGCGGGCAAATTAAAGTGGATTCACCTTACATGTCTCCTACCGATATCAACGTGAAAGTTTCCTGGGCCAAACGAGGTCAGCTGGAATCTTCGATCGCCATTCAAACACCTACCAGCAAACACGATTGCGAAGCCAATATGATGTTGGACAAAGGTTCGTGCAACGGTGTAGTACGCATGAACTCGCCTCTAATTCCTGGACAAAAACTTTCCTTCACGGGAAATGTCAACGTTCGATCACGAAGATCCGTACAAAGCTATTTCGCCGTTGAAAATCCAGGTAATGATTTCAAACTCTCTTCCGAATACCATTCTGACCCGGAAAAGAGGCGCGTGTTGGGCAACTTGGTCATCGTCACACCTTTCCAATTAGTACCGTACGTCAAAATGAGCGCTCAGAAAAGCGGAGATGAGAGAGTGACGGAAGGAGAGATTGAATTTTATACCGTAGAAAAAGCTGAACCAGACTTGAGAATGCACGGAAGAATAGAGCTCGATAACGATAAACAAATTGTCAGTGTTTCTTTAAATGTACAGACTTCACTACCTCAACTGTATAACGCTCACCTGAAATACGACGCTCCTTCACATGGAAAAACATCGCTGGTGTTCACTCACGATCACTTGTCTTACGGTTACAAATTTGAAAAAGCACGTATGCCGGCTGGTCAACGAATAGTAAACGCCGTTCTACTATGGGGTCACCGCACATCGACATTGACAACCGAGATTATCCGAAATTCGCAATTATTTTTGCTCAGTGGCAAATTGGACCTTCAATTAGGAGGGCTGCCTGCCATTCAATTAGTTTTGACCAAAAGCGAAGACAGGAATGAAAAGAACATTATGTCCGCTAAGGTTGTGCTCGAAAACGAAGATACCTACGCGCTTACGTTTGAAAAATACCACAAGGAAAATTCTGACGTTGACGCAAGATTGATTTTGATCACACCTTTTACTGATTTCCAAAATTCCGTCTTCAAATTGGTGAAAAGCAGCAATGACAGCGTGCAAAATATCGTCTTACAATTTGAATCCAACAGCGTTCTTAAATCCTACGTGGAATTCGTGAATAAAGTCGAAGGAAGCAAAGGAGAAATGATCATTCGAATTAAGACGCCGCATCCTGACGCCCGATCTTTGACTTTCAAATCAAACACCGATAAGGGAAAGACCGACATTTCCATGTATCTGTACGATCACGTACAACCAATCACCTTTAGTTATAACATCGAAACTAACGTCAGATCAGTGGGCAACTACAAGGTGTTGATTTCCATTCCTCATAGCAAATATCCTCTCACTTTGAGCCTTATCAAGCAAACCAGTAGCCAGAAAGTGTTCAGTTATATCGCTCAAATTTCAGGATTAACGGAAACGAGCAAACAGCTGACTTTGAAAACCGAAATTGATCTCCAAGGACCGAATTATAAAGCGCAATTTGGGCTCATTCATCCGTCAAGAACTATCGATTTAACATCTTTTTGCGCGGTGCAAAACAACGGAGACGTGATCAGCTCTTTGAATTTCAAATGGGACGCGGGCAGAGATGTCTCAAAATCTGTCGGATTTAACTTCAAGCGACAAAATCAAAACAATGAGCGTACAATTGAAGTTGACGTCATATGCCCCGGGATTAACAAAGTAAGCGTAGCAATCACATTTTAAATGTTTTTTTTTTAAATAATGTATTAACCTATAAATATTTCAGATGGTTTGGCGAATCAGTTCCAAATTAAACGTGCCAATAGATCACGCCGTGGAATATATTTACGGAACCAAATCGACTGAAGTTGTAACATTTATTATGAAGAAAAATGACGGAGTGTTTGAAACTCGAGTTACAAATCCTGAAACTCTGCTTGACGTGCAGTTTATAGCAAATTGTACCTGCAATAGTACGGTCCACCGCGGCAGCGTCGGGCTAACTTATACAGATCGCAACGGAAAAAGGCAGAATTACGAAATTGGAATGATGACTCCGAAAGACAAAACTCATATCGAGTTAAAAGTAAAATTTTAACTGCAATTTTTTTTTTTTTTTTTAGCTTTAATAATATTTTTGAAAAAATTATGAACAGACTGTTTGGGGCATGTCAAAAACGTTGTCAACTGCAAAAGTTGTATCTACCAAAGAAGGTTACAATTTAGTCATCAGTAAGCAATTAAATGATGACGAACCCAACAAAATGGAAATGCAATTTAAGCGTTTGGAAGGCCTTAAAGGAATTGAAATCATCGTTTTAGATAATTTTGGTAAAACAGGTTTTTTACCGTTGTTTTTTTTTTTTTTTTAATAATAATGTATATTTCCTTAATTTTTTTTAAAAATTTATTGTAGAAACAAAAGGCAGGTTGAGCGCTGGAATGCCTGATGCCAAATCTATTCGAGCCCTGTCTAACCGATTTTCTAAAGGACAAGCAACAACTGATTTTGACTTCCAAATGGAACTTCACCAAGCTAAAGAACTGCGTACACTCTTTAATTGGAAGCCGGAAGCCGTACAGGAAATTCAAGTAGGCGTCATTTCAGCAGCCGTGAATAATTGTTGCCATAACTCAAGTTTTAAATTCTCTATCTAGTCCGAATTAACTGGCCAAATTCGTGATGCCAGCAACAGTTTTAAAATATTCGTCAGAGGTTCTCAAGAAGTTGGAATCGACATTTTAGGCCAATTCTACACCACCTTTTTAGCTGTTAATGAAAATCTTAACTTAAACTTTGCCGGAGAATGGGAATCTTTAACCAATGACTTGGAACCATGGAAACAGACCTTCAACCGAATGTACGACGAGAACGATTTCTACATTCGTTCTATATTAGGACATATCGGAGCTCTAAATATTCACGAAAAAATAATGTAAATTTTTTTTATATATATCTTATTAAAAGTTAACAAATAAACTAAACATATATTTTTTTTATATATATAGAAATTTCATGACCGTTTCTTACGACGTTGTAAGCCGATCAATCAGCTCCGTGTCGTTCGATTCAATCTCCGCTACTGTGGATGCTTTACTCGCACATTTCGATACCACCGTTCTGAATTGGATTGACCTGGCCCAAAAACAAGTACAAAAAATGCCCATGGCTTTATTAAACATTTTGGACGATGTTCATCAATGGGGAAGAAAGTTTATCAATAACGTGGTAATCGGAAGTGTAAAATTAGCCAGAGAGCTAGTGTTAAATTGGATTCCACCAGTAGGCGAATGGAAAGAATTTATTCCTCTGTGGACCAGAAGAATTTCATCTACTGTTTCAGGTAGAAATTCGATAAATTTAAATTTTCAGCAAAATATTCAAAAAAAAAAAAAAATAATCATGTTTCTTTTTTTTTTTTTAGATCAAATTCATAAATACATCGAGCAATTTCTCAACAGCAAATACTTTCAACAATTGAAACAAAGCCTTCATCAACTCAATAATATATATAACGAGATTTACAGCTCGAAATTGTGGAACAAAGCTACGTCGTATTACAATCTCGTTTCCGATCGCGTTCAACAACAGTACGAAAGTTTACAAAGTTGCCCGTGGTTTCAAGAAGTTGAAATCTACGCTGAGAAATTCTACGATTTCGTAAGTTTAAAAACCCAACAATTACAAAATTTCCAAGCTATAATTTAATTTTATTTTTTGCTTTTAGGGAAAATGGACTTATAAATTTTTCCGAGTACGCGATATGGCAAATCACCTGCTGGATTCACTAATAGCCAGAGTGGAAGACATCGTGATTCGCGTAATCGAAGATACTCTCCTTCCGCAATATCAAATCCCAACTTTAACCAGCACCGTGTTTTACGAACCACAACAAGGCAGGTTAGAATTCAACCAAACTCTTCCGGTGCCTTGGACGATGTTTACTCAAACGCCCGACATTATGGGCTCTCCCGAATACCAACGATTGAGCAAATTCAAAGATGATATTTTAGAACTACCGAGAACTTCGATTAAAAAATTATACAAAGTTATAAAATCGGAATTATCGTGGAAAAACGTATCTCCAGCTTTCCGAGGTACGATAAAATAACCTGAGATTATTTAATAAAATAAATTAATTTTTTTTTTTACTTTTCTAGCAACCGCTATTTTAGCTGGAAATCAACATTACGTTACTTTCGACGGAAAAGCTTACGAATTTGCCGGCGCTTGCAGTTATCTTTTGGCGAGTGACTTTATTGACAAAAAGTTTATTCTTTCCGTCAACTACCAACTCGAAGACAACAGTTTGCATACCGAAAGCGCCACGATAAAATCATTTAATTTGACGCTGGGAAATACTACAATCGTAATCAAACCGGATTTATCTTTCGAGATAAATGATCAAAAAGTTGAAACACCCACGGCCATCGATACGGTACACCTTACTCGATCCAACGATATTCTGTACATCGAAGATAATAGCCGACAAGTTTTCCTAACTTACAACCGAAAATTCGACGTTTTGAAATTCGAAATTGGCGGATTCTATCACGGAAAGACGGGAGGATTGTTCGGAACTTACGACCACGAACCTCACGACGACTTAACCGATCCTTCCCAACAAAAAGTAGCCAGCTTAGAGCGATTTGGATACAGTTGGCAGATCGACACCGATTGCAAAGATCACAAAAACCACGCCTATCATTCTGATGTCAACAGTTACACCGTCCAAAAGACCTGCAAACAGCTGTTTGACGACCACAGCTTAAGCCCCGGCGCTGGAAAGGTGAGTTCAATCATTTAAAAAAACTATTTTTTTTTCTCCGTTCCACAGAGTTATTATCTTCAACTTTCTCGTAGATCCAGAAGGAAGCTTACGTAAACATGTGTATCAACGACGTTTCTTTGGGTAAAAGCCCTTGCGACTCGGTAACCGCTTACGTTTTAGTTTGTCATTCCAAAGGCTCTGATGTTGAAATGCCAGAAAGTTGCTGTAAGTATTACTAAATTTTTATAAGATAAATTAGTAATTAAAATTATTATTATTATGCGTGTGTTTGTTTAGTGGAATGCGAGCTGGGTGGTTCGACCCTTCGTCAAAACGAACAGGTAAAAATTAGCGGTTCCAGCATTCCGAACTCAGCCGATGTAGTCATCGTATTGGATAACACTTGGCAATGCAGCACCACCTTCCCCAACATCCGCCGAACCGTCCTATCAGTCGCTCGATCCGTAGAACAATCGTTGACCAAAAATAAAATTCCTCTGCTGGATAATCGATTCGCGATGGTGGGTCTGGGCGAAAGCGGCTCCTCCAGCTCTCCTCAAGCCATCTCTCTCAACGGAGAGATATTTAACAACGCTCAATACATCTCCAACGCCCTCAACGCCACTACTTTTTCCGCCGGAAACCACCATCATCTCAGCGAATTGATCGAATACGCTTACGACCTCCCCTTCCGACCCGGTGTGGCCAAGATATTCTTAGTAATACCTTGCTCCGAAAGCGTGGATAATGAAGGAGAATTCGACGCTCTTACTAGCAAACTGGACGAAAACAACATCGCAGTTCACGTCGTCTCCATTCACGACGCAACTCTCAACGAACCCAACAAAGTCATAGCCAGCGAAATCATAGGTAAATTATTATTCATAATAATTATGTTTGTATTTTTTTTTAAAAAAAAAAATTTTTTTAATATATATATTTTTTTAAATTTAAATTTAGGATTTGACGACGAGTTTGCTTACACTTTGAAATCGCTTCAACGTGGAAAACTGATCGGAAATAAAGAAATTCGAAACCAACTGGAAATCATGAAAAACCCGTTGACTACTATGGCTATGGAAACTAAAGGAAGCGTATTTTTTGCCTCTAAATTGGGAAACACTCAACCTATGATCGGACCGATATCGAACGAAATCTTTGCACGACGAGTAGCTCTCACAGCTATTCCGGCCAAAAGTCAAAACTGTCTGTGCACGGTGGACCATAACGGTTTACCAAAAACCCAGTGTTCCAGTATATATTAGGTGCTTATATATACTGCATTATAACACAGCCGAAAAACCGTGATTAAATAAATAAATTTTTAGATCCCCCTCCCTCCTTCCCCCCCAGAAAAAAGTTTATTTGATGAAAGTGAGACGAGACTTCTGTAGAAGACGAAAAACAATGCAATTTTTAGGCTGTTATAAAATTTTTTTGTTGTTGTTGTTCTTAAAATTATGCTATTGCGAAATCTTTTAATATCTCAAAATATTTTTTCTTCCCTCCTTCCAAAAAATAATTTTTTTAGAATGTTTTTAATTAATTCTGATTTGCAATTTCCGCTTAAATAAATACCTCGTCTCGAACCATTTATTAATTAATTATCATTGTTATATTTATGCGAGTCCTTTTTTGTGTTTATTTTATATGTAAAAATTAAGTAAAAAAAAATAATAAATCAAGAACTTAACGCACTATATTAATTTCGATTTTACATATGATTTCAATTTTAAAATTGAAGATTCAAATTGAAATTTAAAATTCGTAAGATTATTAAAATGCGGGAAAATAAAAATGACAAATGTTTAACTTAAAAAAAAAAAAAATTATGAATTTGCTTACGGTACATCTTTTTTTTAGACACTTTTTTTGGGTGTAATCATCTTGTACAGTGCATTAAACTAATTCGTAAGCCACTATGGAATTCTTGAAAATGGCAGAGGCGCCAGGTATGCTTAAAACTGAATGAGGTTATATCTATTTGAAAGGTTACTATTGCGCAATTATATTTCGTGAGCGCTAAACTTGTTCAAACTAATTATAGAATACTTCACTAGACGATTAACAATAATAATCAAAAAATTATAAAAAAAAAAAAAAAAAACCAAGAGGCTCAACCACAAATATAAAATTCCAAAATGTGCTTATCTTAAAGTCTCTAATTTTTTTTAAAAAAACTAATCAAATTTTGTGCAAAATTTAAATTTTTAGGTCTTTTACCGTCATTTGCGGTTAATGACGAAAATCTAATTTAAAAAAATAAGAATCAAAAAAAAAAAAAAAATATCGACAACATCAAAATAATATTAAATTAATTTGCTATGAAGTACTGCAAGCTATTAATTTTTTTAAATCCTGTTTTAAGGTTTTAAATTTTTTAAACTTAACAAAGTCCAATGATTTGTTTGTACATGTACAGTATGACTTTAGGCACCTGATCAATGAAATAACCAGTCAAATAATTATTTAAACATAATTTCTCAACTAAATTGATTTACCAGCGAAATAATGAATTATTCCATTCATTATTTTTAATTCACCAACCTTACGATTTTTACCGTTAAATAATTATTTTTTTATTATTAAAGCTTTTGGTGAATTTAAATACCACGAAAGCAGAAGATGCAAATTTGATAAAATTGTTTCAATAAAAAAAAAAAAAAAATAGTACAATGATTAATTCCATTAACTTTTTCTATTTTGGGCTTGTTTCCTCAACGGCCTGTGCTTTATTCTATTATTTTCTACGAACAAAAATGGCCGGTTCTTCGGCCGATCCAAATTTTCAACTGCCTACGCTTCCCCTTAAAAGTATTATAGGATATGAATCGGAGTCCGAAGAAGAAAGTGAATGTAGCCCAGAAAATAATCCACCTGTAACCCCCAAATACGCCGAAGCCGTCGATAGTGCATTTCAAGACGTTACGTGGTTTCACCCCTACGAGACGATTTTGAACCCGCAATTTTACAAATATCCAAAATGGTAAGTTCCTACTACAATTAATTTGAATTATTTCGTAAATTTTTTAAACCCCGTGTAGGTTCTCGGGCGGCTGCGTCAACTTATGTTACGAATTATTAGACCGACATTTTGAAGACGTAAGCCGCAGCGACCCACAATATAATTCCATCTCGTTTTTTAACAAAACTTTGGAATATGAAAACGATAGTGTTCCAACGGTACATTGCTACGAGCTCCTCCAAAAGGTAAATATGAAAATAGCTACTAATAACTTGAAATCTTAAAATTAAATTAACCAAAAAAAAAAATGAAAACGTAGGTGAGACGAGTCGCCACATTCTTTGGTAAGGTAAAACAAGACAAGAATCATCCTCACCAAGTTTTAATTTTGCTCCCCAATTGTTTAGAAGCAATAATTAGTATATTAGCTTGTTTTCGACTTGGTAAACTTATCAATTATTATAACTTTTTTAAAAAAAAATAATAATTATAACTTATTATTTACAGGATGGCTTTTCACCGTTTTATGTTCACGCTACGAGTACCCGATTGAACATCGAATTATAAATTTTAAGGTAAAAAAAATATGACTTAACATTTCGATGCAATAATAATAATTATTATTATTAAAAAAATATTCTGATTTTGTTAGCCGACTATTATAGTCAGTGTCAACGGAGGCTTTTCCAAAATCAATTTTCCCAAATTCTTAGGTCGCATTCTCAAAAGAATAAGAGGCGGAGGTGTGAAATATATTTATTTAGATTGTAAAACAAATGAAATGGTAAATAAAAATTTTCGGATTTATTTACAGTATCTAGCCTTACTCGATAATTTATTTATTTTTTTTTTTTTTAGCCTAGAGAAATAATGGATCTAAAACAATTTTCAATTTCAATTTATAATTTTCAAGGATTCGTTAATGATAATCGTATACAGCTTCAGAACGACTTCAATATTTACGATATTAATCAACCGTTGTATGTGGCGTATACGAGCGGGGTAACTGGCACGCCTAAGGTAAAAAAAAATAATTCTCTAAAACACTCCCAAAAAAAAAAAATTAAATTAAATGTAGCGAAAAACTCTCTTTTGAATTTTCTAAAATCATACTACTCGGGTAATAAATTTAAAAAATTTATTACTGAGTTTCGAACTGAGCTAATCGATGATTTACGAATTTAAGATAATTGAAATCTTCCAAGTTTTTATTTTTTAAAATCTTTTAATTTTTTAATAATAATTATCTAGGGATGCATCCACTCGGCGAGATCCATTTTCGCCTCGATTTTTAGCGATAATGGATTTCTGTGTCGTACCCTCGACAACCCGAAACACGTACAACCAAAGACCCAACCGAAGGAAAGCAAACAAGAAAAACAATCTAAACCGGTTACCTATTTTGTCTGCGATCTCCAACACGTAGTTGGATTGATGGGTATTTGCGTGAAACCACTTTATTATAAAGTTGCGTCAGTCTTGTTCGAGGTAAAAAAAAAATAAAAATTCCAACAATCCGACGATAGGGCATTATTAATATTTTTTTTAAAAATTTAGATTATGCTCGATGCGGCTGATCCGGTCGACATTTTCCAAGCAATTGACTTCCTCAAGGTAACGAATGTATATATTTCCGGCCCATATCTTACCGATTTTTACTTGTGGGTAAATAAAATTCATTTAAATATTGTTTGTTTCGTTTTTGTTTTTTTAAAAAAAAATTTCTACTAATTTTTAAGAACCCCAATACCAAAGCGACTAAAGAGAATAATTATAGGTACCGTTGCATTTTATAATTATAAGAGTAAAAGCAAAATCTGATCTATGTATTTTTATTAATGTAGTGTAGCAGCATTTTACACCGGAGAAACGTACGTTGCGTCAAAGGTTTTAAGATGGGCGGAAAAATTATTCGGAAATTTACCAATTTATCAATGCTTCGTAGTAACTGGTAACACATTGAATAAACTATGTAAAATTAATTTTTAATGCATATTATTTCTTGAATAATTTTTGATAATTTTTTGTTTCTCCTTCCTCCGATTTCAGAGCTGTGCGGAATAGTAACTCATCATCAAAATTCGCCTTTAGTTCCAAAGTCCGATATAGACTTGAACAGAGATAACCCCCTTGGAAATGCCATACCGCTCATTCAAGGCTAGCATCAAATCTATTTGCTGTGTTTACTTCAGAATTCAAAAAAACTCCCCAAAAATTCCAATTTTCTTTAAAAAACAAATATAAAAATTATTATGAGATTTCAGAATTTTGATTAGACATAAGATTATTGTATTCTTTTAAAATTCTTAATTTTTCTTCAAAAACTTGTATTTCAGCGAGACTTTTCAAGGGGGACCGAGAAATGGAAGGTACTTGCTGGGGAGAATTATTTCTTGGGTATAATCGAATTATAATTTAAAAAAAAAAAAAATTCTAGTATTGATTTCACCTCAAATCTGCGATTAATTTTTTTTAGATTACCACTCCCGCCGATGATGATGCTGTATTATTGGGAGAATAAGCGGCTTACGAAATCAAGATTTAAAATTAGAAAGGTACCGGTATACATTTTCAATTTTTTTTTTTTTTTTTTTAAAAAAAAGACAAACCAAATCCCCTCAAGTTCTAACTTAAAAAATAATTCGAATATTTTGTTAGGGCTTTTTCGCTCTGCACGATTTAATTAATTTTGATCGAGAGAGCGAAGTGGTGTGGATCTCGAAATCCGATGCAACTTCCTTATATCGTTTTGATTACGGTTTTAACGAGGAAGACACTGAGCTCAGAGAAGAAATAGAAAGTCAAGTATTCCAACACAGTACGATCAAGGAGTGTAAACTTGTGGTTCGTACGGACAAATATGGGATTAAAAAAGCATTCCTGTTCTATACCAGCCCGATTGGTAATTTCTTTCTTTTTTTTTTGGCGACGTTATATTTAAAAAAAAAAATTTTTAATTTTAGCTGGTCTTGAGGAGCAAATTGAAAGCGTAATTCACTATTTGTACGGAAGTCAATTAGATATTACGGCTGTCCGTCTCAAGTGCCTTCCGCTAACCGCAGGCGGGAACAACAGCGGATGCTTGAAGATAGCCGATAAAAAAATGAAATTTTTGCTGAACGCTACAGTCATTGTAATTATTACTTCTTTTTTTAATTTTTACAATATTAAAGTTGACTTAAACCGGTATTTTTTTTTTTTAGCGTGATAAAGATTTATACAATTCCGAGTTTTCAGATTTCATCGTAAAGACGAGGGATATACGAAAGCATCCTAATCGCAGGTATATATTATAGCCGTGGACGTTTTTATCATTGCTTCGGTATTATAATGTTACAAGTGCAAGTGTTTTGTGTGTACTAGCATCCGTGCAGATATACTAGTATACATGCTTTAAAACATTTGTACTGTAACATAAATTCAGAATTATATAAAATCCAAAAATTTCTTAATTTATTTTTAAAATTTTGTAATTACTTTTGTAATGCTTTTTTCTAATAATTGTTCTTGGCGTAAAAACAAACGATTTTTTAACATTAAGTGAAAAATTATTTTAAGTCGAAAGTACGTCGTAAAATTGAAATCGTGAAAAATTGGATTAATTTATATTTTCAAAATAATTTAATCTTTGTTATACAAACTTTTTAATAATATTAAAGGCAAACTATATGCAAAATTGTATTCAATTAACGATTTTAGTTGAGCAAAATAAAAATGTTTAAATTCAACATTTTTTAAATAATTAAATAATTACGATACAGTACTGTAAAATAGTTCTGATGTTGCAGCCAAAAATCTAAAATTCCAAAATTGGCTTTTTTTAAAAATAAAAAAAATGTTAATTTTTTCGTAAAATTAAAATTTTCAAATCTTAAAAAATGTTTTAAACTGTAATTTAAGATAAAAAAAATAATAATTTAAACCCTGTAAGCTTAACTTTTAAAAAAACATTCTATCATTTTAAAAATCAACGCGCATTTACAGTAAGTTAAAACGGGCAAATAAATTAAAATTAAAAGTTTAGAATAAAATTGGAACTTGAACCAACTCAATACTTAAACCCACTATTATATCTTTGCCAGCTAAGAGGAATAGATGGTTGTTTCGGTAGAGGAATAGTCGTACTACTATCAAACGCATTGATATTGGTGCGTGCGGTGTGAGCGGGATAGGAACTTGGTTCCGCCCGGTGATTAAAATCTGCGGCTGAATAGTCAGCGTTCTGTATCCAACCGTCGTTTGCGGTTAATGACGAAAATCTATTGGCGTGAGTTTCGTTTCTTTGACGGAAATGTAAAGGAGACTGCGACCTATTAAATTCAACATTTGCCGGTGCGAACGCCTCCTGCCTTATCCCCGCAAACGACGAATAATTATTCGTAACGTACGTGTTAAACACTTGAGACGAAGCTTGAAAATTCTGATTCGGCGGTTGAGGCGATGTGACGTGATTCGACAAATCCAGCCGATTACTACAGTTCATATTTGCCAAATTTTTAAACTTAAAACGTTTCGGGTTAGCTTTGGGGTATTCGTCGGTAACAGCCGCCGCCGCTGCTACTACTACTGGCGTCAAACTTTGACATTCAACATCACCATCAATCCTGTTCAAAATCTGCTCTTCAGCTGGTTTGAGCACTAGCTTTACGTGAGCTAATTTGTGAAAACCCTGCCCGAAAATAAAAATGCGTTAAAAACTGGGAATTCTACGAGCATTAATTTGTCTACCTTTAAACATTTTTCGGGGATGTTGGGAAAAGCGTTCCTCAACTCTTCCACCGACATTTTCATCAAGGAACGTAGCGGAGCGTCGGCCAGCATCATTTGAGCGTGAAACGAACTCAACGTAGGAAAATTGCTGAGAAAAGTTTCGTGCTGTCGTAAAAATTAAAATCGATACGTGACGTACAGTACCTTTCTCAAAAATAAAATTAAAATAATTACTAGGCTTTGCGTCGGAAGTAACCACTCTCGTTTTTGAAAAACTTCACACCCCTTGGAAATATTGCTTGGCAACGAAAAATCAACGAAACGTCTCAAATATCGCCCAGCTTCTTCTAAATCTTTACATATCAACAGCTAAAAAAAATTTAAAAATCTAATATTTCCATTCCCGAACCTTAATTTTGATTTATTTATACCTTAATTATATAATCTTTTACCACCATATTTAAATGAGTGGCTAATCCAGACAACTTGGAATACATTTTCAGCACATCGGGATGAATGCAGGGACTAAAACCGATAATTATTAAATATTAAGCTTTTAAAATAAGCTATCTTAAAAAAAAATGTTGTCCTTACTCTTTATTGGTCTTATCAACTAATAATACGTAAAGAATGGAATGTCGTAGAGAAAGAGCGTTAATTTTCTTTTTTAACTTCAAAAACTGCGGAGAAATGTTTAAATTTCTCAAAGGGAACAAAACAACTGCTGATTTCTCGTCAATAATAAAATCAGGCACGCAAAACATTTCGTTGTGTAAACCGGCGTTGCTCGTGGGAACCTCTTTGGCGCATTCTCGCACAACAATCCTCAAATTATACCTGCAATTAAACGACGTTATAACAAAAAAAAAAGACTCCGTAGAGTATAATAATGCGGTAATTAATTAATTTAAATTTTAAAAAAAAATTACGAAATTTTGAAACGCAGTTTTAATGTTAAGTTAATTTACTAGCAAACGTATACTCCGTATATTTTCATCATTAATCATGAATCATAATGACAAAATTTAGCTGAATGTACTTTTGTGGTAAATTTAATTTAGATAAATAAAATTGTAGATAAAATATCTACGGCAATTTTAATGCAATTTTGTCAAGCCACAAAATTTGAAACAAAACTTCCAAACTGACTAATTAAAATTCGAAATCTTACGAGACCTTAATTCTAATAAACTTATTAATTCGGCTTCTTTAGATGTGTCGGACGAGCCAATTATTTTAACGGGAGTACAATCGGGCAATTTGTTCGCCCGTTTCATCTCGGAATGAACGGCCGCTAAAGAATGTAAATTAATTTTTAAATAATTTTCAAAAATTTCCTCATTTTTTTTATTTACGTTTTGGTCCGAGAAGAGGACTCAACGACGATTGTAAGACGGAAGCATCTTTGAGACTCATTTCCTCGTCAGTGTTTACCTTCCGTTTCTTCGAAGGGATTTCTGAGTTCGAACCGCCGGACAATTTCAGTTTGGGTAAAACATCTTGACGCGACGTCATGAATGAGTCTAATTTGTATAAGGGAGCTTGACAATCGCTCGCTTTAGGTACGAACTCTTTTTTAAAAACCCAATTCTTGCCCAATTTATGATAATTATCGTTAACCGAAGCGTTGCTGTTTATCACTTGAGCTTCATCCTCTCTTTCATTTGCATTTGTTTCAAGCGCATAAGAAGTGATGCGAGTTGGCGAGTGACAAGAACCTGAAGACTCGCTGAACGACGGTGTAATTGCGCCTTCGGCTTCTTCATCGTCGACCCAATCGATATCGATGACCCAGTCGTTAAATTTCGCCAAAATATTTTCTCGTAGGCCGGAAAAATCTTCGCTAAACATATTTTTGTGCTCGCAATTTAATTTTGTGGCTTTTATTTCCACCTCGTTTAAACTTTGCTGGACTTTCGAACCGTCATTTAAATTAACAGTATGTAACTTGTCATTCGCGTCGGGCTTCGATTGATTCAAATTGTCGTCCTTTTTTGCTTCTGCAACTTTTAAATTCTCCGCAGATGTTTTTACAGTCTTACAATTATTATTGTTGTTGTTGTTGTTCCAGCCAAATCTTTCTCGAACTAACTGCGCGAAAGGTATTTTCGTCTCAAACGCTCTATATTTTCTTAGTTGTTCATATACTTCTTCGCTTCTTACAGCCATTTCTTGAAAAGAAGTCGAATTTATTACCGTTTTCGAATCTTTATTAATTTCCGTGCGACATTTTTCCGGGTTATTTGAAATATTTTCAAACCTATCAGTATGTAATTTGTTATTCCCGTCGATCTCCGCCGGACTCAAAACGTCGTCCTTTTTTAATTCTTCAAAAGCTTTTAAAGCCTTACAATTATTATTATTATTGTTGTTCCAACCAAATCTTTCTCGAACCAACTGGGCGAAAGATACTTTCTCCTCAATCTCTCCGGATTTAAAAGCTATTTCTTTAAAAGAAGTCGATTTTATTACTATTTTCGAATCTTTATTAACTTCCGCGGCGCATTTTTCCGGCTTATTTAAAAATTTTTCAAACCCCTTTTCCACAGATGACTCGTCCTTGACATTTTCCGAATCAATTAAAAAATTACCTCCCGACTTAATTGCGGGTAAATTATTAATAACATCATCCTGCTGCCCTAGAGGTACGTTTGTGTAATTAAATGTGTCCTTTTTCGTCAAACGACAGTCCGGGACTCGGTCACGCGAAAGCTCGATGTCGTCGACGTCCACGTCCGTAATAACTTCCCTGTTGACGCTAATGTCTGACAGGTTGTCTGTCAACTCCGGCGTTGTTTTCTCCGGCTCTAAACTTGTACTAAATATACTGGCCGCATCTCCCGAGGTATCTGCATAGCTAATGCTGTCATATACGATCTCTATACTGCTACCTTGAACTTCACCTTCCTCTTCGACGCACGCAGGGTCTCGGAGCTTCAACTTGATCATTTGACTGGAGCTAATTTGTCTATCGTTCTAATCGCAAATTCACGCAAAAAAAAAGAAATAATTAAATTAAGTATTCACGACCATTCTATTTTTTTCTTCCCACAAATTAGCTAAGGGTTAGGAAAACGAATAAAAAAAAACTTAATTATTGCTAATAATTATTATTAGCGGCACCTTATAATTTTTTTTCTCTCTTCAAAAAAAAAAAAAGTTTTCTTGCCAATATTTAATAATTAATTTAACTTTAATTTTTTAAAAAAAAAAAAAGTTCTTTAAATTTTGAGTCACGCACGTCATTGTTATTATGAATTTGAGAGCAATTACGTTTTGTTTAGTTTTTTTTTTTTACTTGGGGAAATTTCAATCAAAGTTTTACCCACCAATGAATCACAGACTCGTATTATTTCGTGCTGAATTTCTAAAGAAACGTCACAATTTTCTTTTTCGTCGTTGTCTAAGCTTTTTATGCTTATAGGAGAGCAAATTGGGTACTCACAGAAAGATTCGTATAATTCCAAACTACAACAAAATTATTGATATAATGATTTAGAAAATCCAACGAATAAAAATATTTCCTTTAAAAAAACACACAACCTCTTAAAATCGAAAGTTTCTTCTCGTTTACCCCCAAAAACTGTTTCGTATTGTTCACACAACGCCTCAATATTCGTCGTCGCGTAAGCGGATAACGCGGTATTGGAAATGAGATCGGGAATGACTGGGCCTTCAATTTCCCACTCGCTAGCTAATAATATGCCATCACTTAGAAAATTACACAGTGTATAATCCCCACTTACGAACCTGGTAAAGGACTAAAACAAAAGCTCAAGCTTTCTAAATCGTTTTTCAAAGTTTGAGAAGAAGCGTCAAACACGTCCTTCAAAGTTATTTCTGCGTCAAAACTCGCTTTGCCCGAGCATTCTATAACTCCGGCTAAACTGCGTGATTGTATTAAGAATTTGTTATTGTGTAAGGGTAATAATTATTACTATTGTTAGTTACTGTATAATACCTTTCGTAATTTCCAGATTCAAATACGTTAAAATCGTTCGCAATATCGTCGTCGTTTGCTAACGTTTCGACTTGTCGTTCGAGAAATTCACTGTCGCGTTTCACTATACATTGAGAAGACGGAATAAATTTTCTAATAATTACTACTCTACATGTACACGGCTTTCTGCGTTATGTGCTCGCTTACCTTAACAAATTACACGCTTACTAAAAGTATAGAAAACTAGTAATTTGTCTTACCTTGAAGATCCTGTCGATATATGCCTTTGTTTTTGGAGCTGGGCAAATGAACGTAGTGCACATCTCCTCGGTCCAGCAGCGGCGTCTCCTCCAATAACAAATCGCTCAAGTTGATTTGGCTGTCACTTTTTTCCATCTTCAACACTTAAAGTTTTATTTGTTTCATTCGCGGCACTTTCATTTTATAAACTTTTAAAATTATCGACGAAAATAAACAATTTTAGGATCAACAGAAACTACGCGGCAATTGAAAGATTTACTTTTAATAGATTTGCCGTGAGATTTGCAATATTGATTTAAAGATTTACGTTGAAACCGCTTGTGCAAACGCCAGCATTCGTTCCACTGTTTAAGGGTTCACGTCAAAGAACTCACTATTTAATTCAGCTAGATAAATAGAAAACAATTGTATTAAAATAATATAAAAAATAACGTAAAATATTAAATTAATTTTTGTACAGTTATGTTAAATTATTTGAAGCAAGATTTGTCGTAAACATTTTGTCGTTCTTGACAGTGAATCCTTTTACGGGATTCCTTTAGCGCGGCCGATAATGGTAATACATGTAATATGCTTTAAAATCGTTTTTAATCCAGCGCGGTTAAATAGAAATCAATCAATTATTTTAACATTTACATTAATAAATAATTATAATGGGTTTTTGTACGAGCCGAGATGTTTGTCAAGCAGCAATTCAGCACGGATTTTGTGTGCATTACTTCTATGCACTTTGGTAAGATTCCTTTATGCAGTGTATGTATGTGGTTATAGCTTTATTATTAGGTTGAATTTGGTGTATTTTGTTGTTTAGGGTTAATACACAATTGGCTGTTTTGCTGCGAACAACTATATAATCATAAAGATTGCGAGTGGAATGTCTAAATTCCAATGCATACGATCATTAAAAGGACGATAATTAACTAATCATTTTGTAATTGACAACTTGTGACACCCATTAAAATAAGCTGTAGGCTACATGTATTGATAGATAAAGTTGGACGGTAAAACTAATGAAGATTAAAATTCGTGCAACGCGCCCTGTTGAGGGTCGAGGAGGAGTCGTAAACAATGATTGAAGGTATTTTACTAAATTATCGGGTATATTTATATAATTATTTGTTTAGCAAACTTAGTAGGCAGCATTGTTTTCTGGCGAAACCTTTAATGTTGAAAAAGATTTAGGAAGAAAACAAAACACATTATAACGTATGTTCAAACCGGCAAAAAAAATATTAGCAAATCCGTTCATGCAATACACGATACTGTATCATTTTTTTCAAAAATCTTGGTACTTAATTAAAGTAAATCTAGGAGGATTAGAGTAAATTAAAAACCGCAATTTATTCCTCCTCTTGTCAGATTTTTTCTAAATTAAGTTCCTCAAAGGAAATTACTGTCTTTAGAAATTCTCACCTTCTCATTTTTTGTGTTTGAATTTCAGATACTGTAATTGATTTTTAGGATTACATTGAGCGACCTAATTAATCACACGAAAGGGACGAAAATTCAAATTATGGCTAAAAAGCATTTTTTTAGACCTTGAAACTGAAACCTTGTCACACATCACGTATTGAACGTAATTTAGGGAAAGCATAATTATATGTTACAACATTCAATTAGCATGACATGTCTTTTAACTTAGAAAATTCTATATAAATAAATAATGCCTCAAAGCAAAATCATTATACTTTTGTTTTCATTCTATAACCGATCTACACAACATAACTTTGATCGCTTCGCCATTGTTGCATTCAAATAAATAATTTTCTAGCAATGAGGGATTATCTTAAAAATGTGCAACTCGCAAATGACAATGTCGAGGAATATTGGGAGAATAAATTCAAGAAGTTTACTTGGTTTAAAGAATATACCAAAGTCTTGGATAACTCAGATCCTAATTTTCCTAAATGGTATGTAAAACATTTTTTGTTATTGTAAATAGTTTTTAAATTAGGTGGTAAGCATAAAACGGTTAAACTTTAATTCATTATAAGGTTCCCGGGCGGCGAAATGAATTTTTCTTATGAATGTTTGGATAAACATGTGGATAATGGCCACGGCGATGACATTGCTTTTATTTTTGATAGCTACTATACTAAGAAATCTAGCAAAATTACTTACAAGGAATTGCTAAATAAGGTTGTAATCGACCTCAAGCATTATAATATTTCAACAATTATCCATTATTTTTTTTTTATAATGTTAAGGTATCCACTTTGGCTGGTTCTTTTGCGGAGAAGGGAATCAAAAAACAAGATCGAATTATGATGTTTCTTCCCACAACTTATGAAACTGTTGTGTGCATGCTTGCTACAGCGCGTTTAGGTACATTAGTTTAGACAATAGAGATTTAAATAAGTTTCGATAAATATAATTTATAATATAATATATTATAATTTGTAAGGCGCCGTCTACACTGTACTTTACGGAGGCTTTTCTGGAGATGCAATTGCCGATCGAATCGATGATTTTCATGCAAGTGTTTCAATTTAAGCGATCGTAAAACTGTATTTACTTTTTAATAAATATTTTAGCCGAAAATAATCATTACCGCCAATGATGATTTTGCTTTGGGACATTCCACTCCAATGAAAGAAGTAATGGATAACGCTATTGAAATTGCTAAGCATAAACCCGACTATTGCTTTATATGGCAGAGACCAGATTTTGTATACTCAGAGATGATCGAATTCTTTATTACCGGTACCATTTAATATATTCAAAAATTATATTTAGCAACCTAGCTCAATGGTCTCGGGTCGCGATTTTGATCTATACTCGGCAATTGAAAACGGAGAACCTCATTCATACACTCCAGTTGAAGTCAACGAACCGTTTTACATCATTTACACCTCCGGAACTACCGGAAAACCTAAAGTAAATCAAGTTTCTCTTTTTGAAATATTATTAAAAAACTTGAAATGTATTCTAGGGAATTGTTCATTGTACTCGTGGAATAGCAACGTCAACTATTGAAGAAGACGGTTTTTTGGTTAAACCGTCTATTCGCACGCAAGATCCAGTAGTTTGGATAACTTCTAGCTTCGCGTGGATTGCTGGGCAGTTTGGCACTTGCTACATGGCATTGATTTGGAAAGTGCCCTCTATCGTCTACGAGGTATACATTTAAGCTTTTGGAAATTATTTTTAATATTGGTAGATTTTTAATCATTTTGTTATCAGGGTGCCCTTAAAGACCTTGAGCCTGAAGTGATCTACGGAGTAATATCAAGGAATAAAGTTACATCAGTTTTTCTTTCTACACAAGGCATTCGTGGAATGATTGCTGTGGTACTTTCATGTTATTAATAATAGAAAAGGTGTCCCGAATTAAACAAATTACGAGAATTTTATAATTACTATCGAAAGCATTTCAAGTTTTGTTTTAGACACCCTTTCAGTTATTAACATTAAAATTGCTTATTTGTTTATTTAATAAATTATTGATAGGATCCACATGGTAATAGAGCTGAAGCCTTTAAACCATTTGAGTAAGAAATCCAGTTTATTGTCATTTTTTTAATTAGTTAAGGTTGATTTACATAATTTAGTTTGCAACTTATTTCCTGTGGAGGAGTGGCGGCTGACACTCCAACTTTGACATGGGCTCAAAAAACTTTTGAAGCACCGATTGTTCAAATTTATGGTCAAACTGGTAATAAATGCATACGATTACTGTATAGAAATATTTAATGACTTACGCCTTCAATATTTTAGAAATTGGTGGAGTTGCTACTACAATAGATTATGACACGGGAGAATTAAATAATCAACTGCTATCGGTTGGAAAACCTTTGCCAGGCCTTAATTGTAAGAAAAAAACTTAAAATTTGTTTCATATTTTTCCTTGATGGCTTATCAAATGTTAGTAAAAATAATGACGGAAGATGGCAAAGAAGCTCAGCCAGGGGAAGCTGGAAAAGTTATGCTCAAGTAGCCTACAATTCAAATTTTGGTTAATTGAAAATACGATAATATCTTTAAATTAAATAGAATGCCACTTCCACCAGTTATGATGATTACAATACTCAATAACGATCAATTGTTTGTCAAAGATCTGCTGTCAACTTGCAAGGTATTCGTAGCTTTTTAAGTTTGTACTCAAAGCTTTTACAAGGGTTACCAGTTTTGATATAAATTAGGGTTATTACGATTTAAAAGACGACGGCAAAATTGACGAAAATGGATTTTTATACGTTTTGTGCCGTTCTGATTCGGTATTTAAAGTTGGGGGTCATCGAATTAGTTGCACAGGTATTATAAGTATCATAACGTTATACATATTTATTTCTAAAAATATTTTTTATGATCGCAATCAATTCGTTTATGCAGGAATTGAGGAAGTTATGATGTCTCATCCTGACATTGCAGAATGTATAGTTGTGACCAAGCTCGTCACCAAAAATGGGATCACCAATCAAATACCTGAAGGCTTTTTCATTACCAAATCAGGTAAATTTAATGATGCTGACTACTAAACCGCAATTGTAATAAATTCTGTATAGGTACTACGTCATCAAACGCACAAATTGCTAAAGATCTGGTCACTCTTGTACATAAACAAATTGGAAGTTTCGTTCCATTCAATCCCCCTCATCGGGTCGATGAATTTCCGAAAACCGTTTCTGGAAAGATATCTCGTTCCGTTGTCGAACAAGCTCTGAGAAATCCAACAAAAGTAAGATTAAAAGTAATAATTAAATTTGAATTTTATAATTATTTCTCTTGCAGATGAATGTCTATATTAACACTGATCCGAGTGTTCGATCGTTGTGCGAGTCGATAAGAGAAATTCGAGGCTAAGATTTTGAAGCTGCACCAAACTGTTTTTAATATTTCATATATCTACAGTATTTCTTAGCAATTAATATAGGTTATATACAGTGTTGTTGCGTAGTTCACCAAAGAATACCTAACGTGAAATTTTTTAATTACCGGCATCATTTAAAAATGCTCTTGTTTTTATTTTTTCTTATTACAGATTTAATCCCTCATTTATGATAAACATGAATTTACTGCGCCTTATTAAGAAAATGTGATTGAAGTAATTATAAATTATTTTGTTTATTAATTGTACTCGTATTTAAATTCTAGTTTTCTAAAATCTACTAATTGTGTTGTTGTTGCACAATCATGTACGAGGGTAGGCTGATAAGTAATGCCTCCACCTCCATATCTTTTGAACGGATTGGAGCACTGTCTTCAAACA
>JAQGAZ010000749.1:0-47155 GCA_034692225.1 Polydesmus complanatus
CGGATGTGACGACATATTTAGGGGGAAGAAGCTCAGCTTGTAGCGCGTCAAGAAGCATGTGTGCACGATACTTTACTACGAAAGAAGCAGAAAAAAAATTACACATTTTTTATTGATTAGGCGATGAAATACATGTATTAAGACTTGAAATAAATAGTTGACAAACTTGGATAATATTATAAAATAATTATACGAAGATATTTATTTAATTTTATGGTTAAAGTATAACCTAAAATTAGGAAAGAAATTACTGATATTTACTGTTCATTCAAAAGCTTATTCTGGATCCAATAAAAAACAAACTTTATTTAACGGTTTTATGACGTCGAGACAAGTTTAACGAGCGTTCGTCGTAACAGGAAGTAGATAAATTTAAGAGAAGAAAAAAAAAAAAAAAAGAAGCAACCATTCACGTGTTAATAATAGTTTAAAATTTTGTTTAGCAAATTTACTAATATTTTAACCTCTGAGTTGCGCATTAAATTTGTTTTCAATCTTTATAAATTATTTATCACCTCTTAAATTTTATAGAAACTAAATTTATAAATCTTGGATTTAACCACCGAAGCCTAACTTTTAGTTTTGCGTGGCGGGAGGGTATGTAGTTTTAATATTCGTGAAGCGGATTTAGTTAAAACTAGTTTTACCGAAATTTAAACCAGTTTTATAAAATGTTGTGCGAATAAATTTGCTTGTTTTTCCTTAATTAAATCTTTATTTTCGATTCTCTATAGCTACAACGCCTTGACGTAGTCATAATTATGGTCAGCGTAATAACTACCGAGCAACTGATAAATTTAAAAAATCTTCATTAAACATTTAAATGAGTTTAGAGATGGTATGCGCATGCGCCGGTTTACAAATTTGCGTGGTTTTTTTAAGGGTAGCCACAACGTAAGATTTGGGCATATCATAATTATATAATAAAGCTTTTGCCTACATGTACAGTATTTAAAAATTTCTGAAATATTTATCATGAAAGCTTAAAATTGCATAACTATAGTTTATGTATTTTTGAACCAGTTTGCCATATTATTTTATTTTATTTTTTTTAGTTTTGTTTTGTTTGTTTTAAAAATTATTTTTTTTTTTATTTTTTCTTTTTCCGCTTCACTCTCGTTCTCAGTAGCACACGCTTACGATAATATTCTCACACACAGCTGTATTGTGTACACAAACTCGCTTCTTCTCACAGGGGGTGGACACATATTTCCCGCCAAAAAGTGGGTTTGTCGGATGACGTAGGCGTGGGGTGGGTGGTTGAATAGAAATGGAGCGGGTCCAGATTTTGTTCGTTCTTTTTCAAATTTCCTATATGGCGAAAGATAATGTTGCAGTAAAAGCATATAATATGCAGTCACAGTCAGTGTCTTCTGAGCTCCACACGCCGCCTCCTCCTACTACCAACACTGTTTATTTTTTCATTCTTTCTACATCCGGTTATCTTTATTAATAAACTAATTAATTAACCTTGCACTTATAATAATTCGTTGCCACCAAGAAAACCTCTCGTTTTATTCCGATCGCTGCTGGGTATATACGGCGGGCTTAAATCTTAAAAGTCTCAAGTACAAAAATAGAGATTTTGCGGTTAAAGCTTTTATTCTTGTTCTTATGCTTAAGTGAAGTTAAGCCCACTTCTTATGTCGTCAGAGTTTGTACTTTTGAAATTTATAATTTTATTCACTTGCATCAGTGCAACAATAAAATATTTCAAAAATCCAAGCTCTGACGACATAATTATGAAGTGGACTTTAGCATAAAAACGAGGAAACATTTTAGCTTATCCGCAAAATCTCTATTGTCGTTTCGGGTTAAAACTGATAAGCTAAATCTCGGAGGTCCAGAATTTAAACCCACTTGGTAAAAAGTCTCTTTCGACGTCACGTAAACTTTGAATCAAGGTTTAGTAGTTAAATTAATTTTGATAGTACAGTATTAAAAGACGCACTAGGGCTTATTTTCTGAGTAGGGTAGGTCGTATTATATCACGTACCAGTACTAAAATTTACTTATTAAAATTATTTACAAAAATCTACATTTATTAATTTATAAAATGCTTCATTTACTGGCTAAATCTAGATTTAGAAGTTCGGCGGCATTGAAATTATTAAACTCTGTGGCCATCAGATAATCCCAGTTATATTACGCGATTAAATATTATGTTTAAGCCACCAGTTAAATAAATTTAAAAAAAATAAGGAATGATAAACGAATTTGTGAACCCTGAAGGAACTCGGTTGTTGTTTATAGTAGTTTTAAAAGTCGTTTTAAATAAATTTTATTCTTAGAAAATTCAATTTCATTTGGTAAAACTTTCTTTCCTATACAGGTGCTAACAAAATTTATATACACTAAGAAACTAGACTTATGAAATCGAATGCCGAAGAAATAATTATAATTAAACAGCTGTGTTGTTTTTTTGACATTGTAAATAAATTATCAGTTCAATTATTAAATACGTGCGAATTTAAGTAATCGTTCGCGAAAATTCCGATTTTAATAATAATAATTTGTTATAATTTCGAGATTTTAATTTGTTTTCATTATTATAATAAATTTTAATAATTTGTTTTTATTTATTACTTTTTTTTTTTTAGATCGCGATTGCTGAAGAAAAAAAGAGGTGGTGGAAAAAAAGAACAAGCTTATTGGATACGAATAACGTCTCGGAACAATGGGACTGTTTTTTTCTTGTGTTGTTTTTCTTGAAGCTTACGGTTGAATTCCGCTAGGTGTCGCGTTACACAGTGTGCCGCCGCCGTTTGTGGGCGTATCTAAGTCGAAGATCACGTGTTTGACTGGGCATCATCATCACCCACACCCCCTCCTCTCTCTCCGTCTCTCTCTCTCTCTCTCTCGCTCTTTTTAGCTAAAAAGAAAAAGTAAAATCTTTTTGGGAAGAAGACGCTTTCATTCACTCAACTGATTCACTCAATTAGGTCTCGGCTTTTGCTCATGACGCACGTGCTTCACAGCTTCACGTGTCACCATCACTAATTTCATTTTTTCCCCAAAAAAGAGTGGAAGAAAAAAAGTTTTTAATCAAAGAAGAGAGAGAGAAAAAAATAGCCAGCCAACTTTTCTTCGCATCTTTATTATTGGCATTCGTACTTATTTGTTTTTTTGCAACAACAATTATTGTTTCCTTAAATTTTTCTGATCGAGAAAAAAATATCATGGAAATTTTTTTTTCTGATTGATTAAGTGTGTGTGTGTTTATTTAAAAAAAAAAAAAAAAACAGCGATGGACAGATAAGAGAAGAGGAAGAAGAAAAAAAAAAAAGAGGTGAAAAAACGGAACTTATGATGTGACCCGTTCTGTTTAACAAGAATTATTTTTTTTCATTCAAAGAAGAAGATTCAAAAAAAATAAATAAATAAAAATAAAAAAAGTTAAAAAAAAAAATATATATATAATATTTGCACGCGCGCGCGTGTAGATTTATGTACGACGATGAACGCGATAACATTCTTCAGCATCACCGTCCCGTTCGTAGGGACAACTCTTCTATTTACCATTTTGGTGTTGATTAGTAGTGGACTAAACGGTGGCGGCAATGACGGAGGAGTCTCAGCCGCTTTCACCGGGGTTTTAGCGGCACCTCCGGCGGCTAACGTCGTTGGCGGCGGCGGCGGACGAAATGGTCCGCGCTCCAGCGGGGTTCCTTTGGTGGGAGAAGATACGAATAATCGAAGGAGGAAGGGCAAAAAGAATACAGGTATAGTAACTAAATCATTTTTTTTTTTTATATGTATTTTTTTAAAAAATCAAATTGGTGTTATTAGCGCGGCGAATGATTATTATTGTTAACAGTTTAGTCACAGGTGTTAACACTTGTCACGTGGTGAGTGTTGTTTTTCATCCGTGCGATGTTTTCCTAAACTTTTTTTTTTCTTCTTCTTCTGTTGTTTCTATCGGTACCGGGATAGATAGAAAGATGGGAAATATAAGAAAAGGGATGGGAGGGGGTTGGGGGAGAGAGAAAGATGACGTGCGTGGAGGTCGCTGATCTCGCAAAACCAAAAACTCCAAAAAATTCCGAGAACATTTATTTTTGTCCCTACAAAATTTTCGTTGACATTTTATTATGGTTAACCAACTCGCTCCCTCTCTCTCTCGAAGTTAACCTAACCGCTCCTTACTTTTTTTTTTATATATATATTTATATATTGTAACCCCTTATGGAATTTGTGGTCCACCTCAAAAAAATAAATATATGTGAATTTATATATTTTTATGAACTGAAGAGCAATACCGTACAACACCCACTTTTTTTTTTTGCCGAAATAACCCTCTCACCTTCTCTTCGTCGCGCTCTTTCACGCGATTTGTGGTCTGAAGGTGTGTGTTTACGTGTTTGTTGTTTTTTTTTTTTTTTTTACTACGATCATCATGTTTGTTTTGATCGTTTCTCATCCTCATTCATTGTTGTTTGTAATGTTTTTCCGGAGGTGTTGATTTTTTTTTTTTTTTTTTGGGTTGGTTTTCTCGTCCGGCCCACTCACTACCAGTAATTTACAAAAACAACCGGTACGTGTCTTAGTAGCATACATATTGCGTTGCTACTGGGATTTTTTAAATCGAGATTAAGCAACTTATCAGTAGTGGTGATTTAAGGTTTCAGCCGTCGCCAAAAGAGAGGTTTAGCTATACAAACACGATTTTTTTCTTTTTTTTTTTTTAAAGTAAAATCAAAACTTTTAAGACTCATTTAAAATGACGCAAACTTAAAAATTTTGCTCGCTAATTCATTCAGCGCGATTTTAATTTGCACTTTTTTTTTTTTTTTTTGGTAGCTGTAATACAGATTACTCGCCTGGTTTAAAAAATGGAGCTCCGCGCACCATGGCTTCGCGTAAGCTTGGATTAAATAGCCCATAGACAGCATAATTATAATAGCGGTAATGGAAAAAATTCGGAAAGCAAAATTAAAGGATGTTCTGGTTTTTCGTAGTTAGCTGGTTTTTAATCTAGATTAGACAACTTAATTATTTTTTAAGTTTCTTAATTTGCGATAATCGTTTTTCTGTATTAAACATTTTTGGGGGTTAGCAAGCACGTACTTGTAATTATTGCTTACAAGTTTTAATAAATTGAGATCGGTGTTAAACAAAACTACAGCAGTAAATCACCGGGAACTTATGGATTCTCGTGTGGTTTTTTTTTAATTTTTTTTTACCAATGGATTTATTCATATACTCGTAGATTACGCGACAAAACCTAATTCTAAGATTTTTTTATTTTGCTGCTATCAGAAAATTTGGTTTTGTTTAAATCTTGTTTTACGATGAATTAAAGGCAAAATTGGGACTATATTTCTGTTAAATAAATAAAGTCTATAATATATTGCGGCAACCAAAATAGCATGAAAAGATAAAGCATCCGCACTTAAAGCTTGCGCAAGTCACTTTTAAATCCCTTTTTAAGTTTTTAATTTTTTGTTTCGAAAATTTCGTTCGTAATCTTGGAAAAATTTAATCCCGAAAAAGTTTTGAAGCGGGATTTAGTCGCAAAGTTTTGACGTAGAAATCCGGTAGCGAAGGAAGTTTCAATACGGTATAACGCAATATTAATCTCATCCCGGAAAGATTCGTCATTATAATAATTATAATTGTACTGAAATTGTAACCTTACGAGTATAATTATATCGAATTTTTGTAGCGAACCTTTTTGTGTGCGTACAAGTTGATGTTCTTCTCCAAGGTTGAAGTCGGTTTGTCTCTAGAGGAAAAAAAAATGTTAACGGTGTAATGCATAGTTTGCATCGGACTAAATGAAGTTTATTTATCAAAAATCTTGTTCGGATGAATGAATGAGCTCGAAGTCGCTTGGCGCCAATTCCAATTTTAGGAAAAAAGAGATGTAATGTGCTTTCCATTCATCTCGCGCATGCACACACCGCGCGACGGCTTCGATGAGATAAATTGAGTACAAATGTGAATGTAAAGAGCAAGTTGTACTCGTCGTTTTCATGATATTAATAAACTCTCTCCCCCCCCCCCAACCTTCCCATTTATATAGTAGCCCAGTCATAATAAGAACAGGCGCCATTTTTATTACCCCCAAAAAAATAAAAAAAACTTTTAAGCTCTCCATTACGTTTTCATGTACTCAAATTGATATTTGGAATTGTTTATCGAATTAGGTTAGCGTTTTAAATTTGGACGAACGGGTGTGTATCGGTGTTATTGATGTATTAAATTGCGCGCAAATGAGCTTAAATGGCGTTGTTTGGGGCGGAGACTTGATTTTTGATACGCTTTTTTAGGGATAGTTTTACACATTCGCATTTTTCATTTTATTATTGAAAAACTTATGTAAAAGGAAAACGTGAAATTTTATGGTTTTCGTTTGAAAGTTCTTCCTGCTCTTTAAATACATGGATTAGCTTTTCTTATAAGTTTACATTGTGTCCACAAAAAAAAAACATACCCAACTGAATTAGTGTTAAATCTTATTAATACATGTACATGTATTTTAAAGCCCACCTTTGTTACAAAAATGTTTGATATAATTTATTACCGGTACTGACATTTTTTAAAAACAATGTGTATAGTATTTGGTAATAACGAAATAGGTCTTACAAAACGAGTTTAAAATTAATTAAGATTTATAAAAATCACATTTCTAGAACCAGATTAAAACTGACGCGATAAAAAAAAAAAATAATGCGCTCGCGCAAATCCGTAAATTCGTCAGATCTAATGTATGAATACTTCTGACGTCATTACAACGTTAGGAATTATTATTACTTTCCTTTTCTAACTGTTTATATAAACTTTAAAATTGCAATTCTTACTTCATAAGAAGTGGAGTTAAGCATAAGAACCAGCAAAATAACTTAACCGCAAACTTTGAGTAAATTCCCTAATTTAAGGCTTTTTCCCTTTATACAGTATACGTCAACATATTTTTTAAGTAAAATCTTTTCCCGTACGGCAGCGTAGAGAAATTACTTTTTTTTTTTTGTTTTTACGGTTTTTGGTTCGTACATATTGAAAGGCTCATCTCTGGGGGTAAACCCGGGATCCTAACTACGCTTTTTGATTTATAATATTATTTTGACGTTTGAACCGAGATTTTCTTTTTTCTTGCTTATGTTCTTCTTTCTTCATTTCTTTGATGGAAATGTGTGTTTAGAAACGCAAGCAAAAGCTGAGTGAAAAATGAATGGACAAAGCGATAAAGCAGCTGACATGTCCAAGATTGGTTGCTAGCTCTCTCTCTCTCGCTTTTCTCTCTCTCTCTCTACAACTCACTCTTATGTAAAAGTGTAATAACTAGGAAGTGAACTTTGAGTTGGGTTTTTTTTTTTTTTCTACAGTATTATTTTTTTTTCTAGCGTAATGGGTTTAATGACGTTGAAAAACGTTTTCATTCGCTAATGCATTTTAATTACGGTAAACGCTTAATGTACCGAAAGTTGAATAATGCAAATTTTTAAATAAATCGTTTTGACATGATGCTCGATTTTTAGCTTTCTTGTTGTTGTTTTCTTTTATTTATTTATTTTATTAAAGAAGAAAGCAGTTGAAAGGAAGAAAATAATAGGAAGAAACGTTAAACGTTTGTTTACTAGACGAGAGAGTAAGTAATTAATAATGTTGTTTTCAACACCTGCGTGATGAAACGGAAAATGTAAATCGTGGGCTGATAATTAACTGAACTTTGAAATTGTCTTAATTAAAGAAATAGAAGTGATTTCAAGTTTACGCACATTTGAAATGCTTTTTTACGACTATCGAAATAGAGAGAGAAATAAGTTTGCAATTTGTTTATATTATAATTTTGATAAGTAATTTTATTAAATTAGTTAAAATAGATTTATTTATGAATTACAAGTATTTATTTATTTATTTTTTTCTTTTTTTAAATATTATAAATTTTGACGTGTTATTTTTGGTGTTCCATATGGTTGAATAATATTATGCATTACGACGAGACTAGGCATAGTTTAGATAATTTGAGGTCAATTAAAAATAACTGACAAGCTTTATTTACTGTTTAAAAAAATATATATTTTTTTTAAATTTTTAAAATTGAAAAGTGAAAATGTATTTTGGAAACGAAATAAATCTTTTTAGAATTCATTAAATTTACTTTTTTACGACTTCTTTTTTTTTTTTTTTTGAAATATTTATTTTTGCGTTTTCACCAAATTTTTTTTTTAACAGATCTTAACTTTTCTCAGCTCAAAAAAAAAAAAAAAAAAAATACAAATTAGGAGAAAGTGATGGAAGCGAAGCGGAGAATATTAAGACAACGTGTGACCCTCTTTAATTTTTAATTAGAAATAATTATTATTCAGGCGATGTCATACGGGTATAAGGTTAGGCATAATATGCGTAAGCTTACTGTATTTATTTTTATTCAACTTTTTAGAATTAAGATTTATTTTTATTCAACTTTTTAGAATTAAGATTTATATTGATTCTATTGGAACATTGTTTGAAAGTTGTTTTTGCAATACGTTAAAAAATGAAAAGGGAGTTTGCGGTTTAACGTGCATTTGTTGCACCGTTCAAAATTTTGGCAACCTGATACGTCTTAATTTTTTTTTTTAATTTAACTATTTTAGTCACCGAAGCATTGTTTGTTATTCAATTTACGTTTGCATAATGGATCTTTTGTATGCCACGTACAACACGCAGAATTATTAATAATACAGTAAATTTATCTATAACAATCAAATCGTTACGTCATTACGGTCAGGTAATGTTAAGTTTTATTTAGCCCACGTTATTATACTACTTTTTTGTTTTATTTTTTGCGTCTTTACCAATCGACCGCAAACCCTACTATAATTTATTCAAGTGCAAGATTTTTTTCTTTAAATTAAACAAATTTTTATAAATTAAATTAGCGAACTTTTTTGGCTTAGGTATTTTTTTATTTAAATTAAATGCTAATGCAAATCAAATTTCGTTTGTAGGGTATTATTACGAGCTGCCTCTTCTTCTTAACCTATCTATTTATATCGATTACTAATTTTGACAATTTGCCTTCACAAGGACTGTTGAAAGTGAGTGAACAGACATGTTTACAAAGCAATTTTAGTCTGCCTTTGGATAACGATTAGTTCCGGTTTAGTTAAGTTGGCATTTACAAGTTTACTGTGCCTCGCTGTAACACGTGAATTGCGGACGCTGATACGAGGAAGAGGAGGTTGCGATATTTTGCGAGCTACGTACCGGTTATTCGAAGAAGACAATCATTTCGAAGCAATAATAATATTACAGTATTTTTATTAAGAGTTATTGCGAAAGATTTTTTTAGTTCGCAGACAATTATTTATTATTAAAATTTAAAAAAGGCGTTCTGATGATATCTGAGTATCAGTAGGCAATAAAGCACCTTCAAGGCTATTTCGATGTTGAAACGATAATCAATACACCGTTATAATTTTAATCACCGTTAATAACTAATTCATAACAAGGTAACCTATAGCAATCATTAAGACAATTACTATTCTCGCATGCTAAGAACTACTACAGTACTTCTATGCTATTCTACCAAGTAAACATCAACTTTGCTTTAATATTGCCTTGTCACCAGAAGTTCTACTTACTTTTATGTAGTCTTATTTTGTTTAGCTAGATTGAAATTAAAGTACAAATTAGATTATTATACGAAATTTAATCTAATAATCTAATACGAAATAATAATCTAATAATTAGATTAATTTTACCAGCAGAAGATTTAATTTCATTGGTGGAGATGTTAATCTCGTTTAATAAAAGTTCTTGTTGCCATCAATACTTTAAATTTCACAAAATATGAAACAGAATTTTGCTGACAATTTTACGGTCGATTAGTCGAACGTTTATGAAACAGAGCCCTGAATATGTAATGTTATTTGTGGAAATTTTAATCGCGATTAGCTACATAAAACTTTCAATTAAATTTAATCAAAACTTAGTTTCACGTAAATTGAGAAATCCCTTGATCTAATTATAATTTTATACCACCTAAGTTACCACCCGAGGATCTAATCTTATTCGCGGAAGTTTTAATCTCGATTTAATCTATTTTTTTTCTACCAAAGCTTTTAATCAAGTCTTAAAATTTACTTTAATTTAAATTGGGGTTGTTTAATAAAAAGTAAGCCAAACCTTATTTCATGTAGGGTACTGTAATTTTAATGTCTTAATTAAAAAAATTGAAAAATGTAACAATTTTGTAACTAAGAAAGTTGCTCGTAAACTTAAAAATTTATTGGCGGGTGAAGTTGACTCATGATATTTTTCTCTCCATTGAAATTTATTATGCTTTATGTTGGAATCTTAATAATTATTATTGTTGGTTGAATTCTCTAAATATTTGGGAAAATTTTATTACGATTAATCATAATAAAATAATTATTTATTTATATTTTATTTTCTACCAAAACTTGAAATCAACATCTAGTTATTCGGTGGCAACGAAATATTAAGGTTGAAAAGCTGGAAAAACGTTCAAGGGCAAATTAAGATAAGACGGTGTGGGCGGTGGTTGAGGGAGGAGGAGGAGGAGGCGGATGCGAGGAGATCAAAACTCTACATTTTATGATTTTGACTGGTTTCAAACTCTCCCTCTATCACACACACATATTTAATAGTAACTCCATAGGCTTGCTTCCTGGGTTTTTGCCTGTCTACAGAGCGCATAAATATATAAATACATGTAAATAGAATTAATTTACTTATTATTATTAAGTCGTTATCATTTGTTTTTTTTCTCTCCTTATTTTTTGTAAGATTATGTTTAAAGTTGTGGCGAATTGGGCGTTAAAGGGGGAAAGTTGGCGATGGTTTTGATGATTTACAGAGCTCGGAGAGAGCTGACGGGTGCTGAGGATGGCATTGTGCCTCGCCATGATAATCTTAATTATGATATGGCAAAGATTGAGTAAGACGATTGAAACTGGCGATAAAAGTTTTTTTTTTTTTTCGAAAGGATTTAAGCAGCATGAAAAGAAAGTATAGTCAATAAAACTCAATTTCTAAGCATTTTACTTTTTCTTCGGTGGTCAAAGACCGGTTTTTAGTGGCAGAGAGCGAGAGAGAAGGAAAAAAAATAGACCACACAACTACAAATTGTAGCTACTTTTTTTTTTTTTTCTTCTTCTTCTTCTATATACAGTATTTTTAAAT
This sequence comes from Polydesmus complanatus, assembly GCA_034692225.1. Taxonomy (NCBI): domain Eukaryota; kingdom Metazoa; phylum Arthropoda; class Diplopoda; order Polydesmida; family Polydesmidae; genus Polydesmus; species Polydesmus complanatus. The sequence goes on from JAQGAZ010000749.1 coordinate 11,137, forward strand.
TAGTTTATTTACAGGTTTTTGCATCTCTACCGCAGTTTCCTCACGCACGAACCACTGCCAGGACCGGATTATAGCGTATTCGAAAGAAAAGAAAAATTAGATAACTGGTATAGGTCCGCTCTTTTAAGTTCCACACACGGCGCATAAGTTAAGTGATGTGGAACCTATTTAATTATCAGATGCAATTAGCGAAACGTGATTAATTTTCAATCTTACGACGAATAGAACACGCTGTTTGCAAAAATATTTATTAATTTGCGATTAAAATTAAAAATTAATGCTTTAGCTGCAATGTGCATTTCTAACATGAGTTTTATAGAATTTACTGCAAGTTTTGGCTTAAATTATACATACTTCCTTGTATCGATGATGTCATTTTAACACGAGTGAGCGGGAATAATAATAATAATATGTTGGCGGGTACCTTTCTCCCCCGCTTACGCAGATATTTAACTTTTATTAAGTCGTCCACTATAATAATACGGAGTGCTTTCCCCTCTCCCTCCCGTCGTATGATAAACTCCGCGCTAATTTCTGCCACGACATTCGCGGATAATTCAAAAAATGGCCGAAAAACTTTTGTTGTTTCGTATTAAAACACCCCAAAACACGCAACAAAAAAAAAAAAAGGGGGAGGGGGGAATCAAAGGAAGACCGCGGATAATCGAGAGTTTACTACATTTAATTTTACATTATTTATTATTTTTTTCAGTTTTCTCTAGTTATTTCATGCCATTTGGTCTAGAATATTTTGGTGTTTCGATACTTGGTTCTAGGCTACTAGCATCATGCTACATCCTCGAACCTATATAATAATCACAGTAAAAAATAATTAATAATTATAGTTTACATTAAAATAGTATTAGTCTCAGACTCTCAATAACATTTGGTATTTCTCACGTTAAAGTATAGCTGGCTTTTTTCCCCTACACTTTGTAACCTTACTTCTGACTTCACTTTTCATAAGAGTTTTTTTTTATTTTTTATTAAAGCTTATAAACCCGTTATGGAGGCTCGAAAAATATTGGTTTACGGTTCTCCCAAATAAATTTTAATTTGGTTCTGAACATTGCGCATTATAATACTGTAGCAGGAACAGCATTCTCTTAATAAATATTTTGTCGCGATTTATAATTTTATTGACTGATATCTAATTAAAGCAATAAAAAAAACTTATTTAAAATGACACAATTTTTAATTAGATCATTCGAATGCAGCGTAAATATTTGCAAGGAAAGTGATTTTTAAATTATTTTTTTTTTTTGCTTTTAATTGTTTATCTGGTCGTGGTTGGAGCAATGGAGGGGCTGCATACTTTTATATCTCATTTTCTCGAAATGTATTACATTATAGGCTGTGTTTTTTTATTTTCCCTCCCCCCACCCTTCCATTTGTTCGGCGCCATGCTAGTCTCTTCTTCATTTTTTTCTTCTTTGGGCGATATTTTGGCGCCAAGCGGCCTCGCCATTGATCATCAATATAGATCGTTTTATATCAATATAAGTAAGAGACAGGGTGGAGAAAAAAAAAAACAAAAAGTTGAGTTCAAGAAATGCCTCAGAATTTATTTTTTTATTTAGCTTTATTTTTTTTTATCGTTTTGTTTGTTTTTTAAAGTTGTTTGCTATTTTTTCTCCCCCTCCCCTCGTTCTTTACTTTTTTTTATATATATAATTATGAATTTAATAAAAAAAAAAAAAAAAAGTTTGAAATTGCTCAACATTATTTTATGTTTGACTTTTACTACCGGTACTCATTTTATTTTATTTTAACGAAATGTTCGCCTATGCGTATACAATATAATGATAATAATAATATGTAGAAAATAAAATTGTATTTAATGAAAATATTTTTTTTATTCCACATTCGCCGCTGGTGCGCATGCGCGATCCATTCATCGAATGGGTTGAACGCCCACATATAATATTTAATTTGATGTATGAGTTTTTTATAGTCGTCAAGCAGACTCATTAGACTGTTACAGTCAGCCACAGCATCGGATGTCTGCCATTTTCATTCTTTTTTTTTTTTTCTAACTTAGGTCCTTTATTATATTATATTATTTTATTTATTTTTTTTTTTTTGGCTGCCATATTGTTTGTTGTTTGGGACTATCGTTCTTTCGACCGGCACTTTGAAAAATCAAAAACTTTTTTTTGTATCTTATTCTTTCTTGTATCTTATACACGGTGCCTGGAAAAAAACGCACCCAACTGCATTAGTACCGTATTAAATCCTTCTAAATATTTCAATGGAACGTGGAAAAATTTCATTTTAAAGACTTTTTTTTTTAACATTTAATTGTTTTATTTTATGTACAAAATATTATCTTACGGCTTCAGTACACCAGCAAAACGCAACGCTCTGCCCTGCAGCTTGATCGAGTTATTGTCATATCTGCATCATGCGTTGGCGCACTTCTTCAATATCTCAAATTTAAATGAGGTGCATGTAGACTACAAAATATGGGGGTGTGGTGCGAGAAAAGTTTACAAGACAAAAGAACGAAACATAGAAGTAAACGAATGCTGGAGGCAGGGACAATTTCGATTATACCGGAATCAATGCAGCCAGACTGTCATATAGGATAATGCGTGTGTTGAGGCCGATGGAGGATATTTTAAACACAAAATAGAACAATTAAATGTTAAAAGAAGTTCTTGGAAGTAAAGTTTTTCCATTTGCGATTAAAATATCAAGATTATTAATTTATTAAAAGGATTTTAAGACAAATTCAGTTGGGTGCACTTTTTTTACAGACACCGTGCACATACTGTTTGGGTACACGACGTCTCCAATCGCGTAATTTGTTGATGGCCACTTGTTTTTATTGTTGCCTTTGACTGAAGCTTGCATTATTATTATTTTTTTTTTTATCTGGGCCATCTCTATCATCCGGCGCCATCATTTTATTTATTTATTTTTATTATTTGAATCGTGGTCGAACTACACGAGCCAAAAAGTTAGCTTTAAATAAAAAAAAAAAAGTTTAGGGGGAGAGAGAGAGAGAGAGAGAGAGAGAGAGAGAGCGAGATAAAAAATCAAACAAACGGCCGGAAATGAAACGATTTCAATTAAAGACCACCAGGGGGCGCGTTTGCACACAATCGATCAGACTTGAACATGATTCGTGACTTTCTTCTTATTTTTATCTCTCCATATTCTCTCTCTATCTATTTCTTTTCTTTGCTTTATTATAATAATATAATATAGAATGCGAGAAGCAGGCGCGTGCATATTTTTATAAAGATGGCTGCTTCCCTCTTTTTTGTGTGTGTGTTCTGCCGCCGCCATCTTTGTTGAAATCCTCGATGATTTTTACCTCTTCATATGTAAATTTGTTGATAGAAAAAAGGAAGAAAAAAAAAAAAAAAAAAGAGTTGAAGAGAATTATACTTTGATTTTGAATGAACTCCCCATCACACAACAATTTTTTTTTTATATGCAAGAGTGTATTTATATATTATGCAGCGTCACGCCGTTTCTACTCATTCACGCAGCGCCAATTTTATGCATTTTTTAAAAGTGTTTTTTGGATGTTTGATCAGATTTTTTTTTTGGGGGGGGGGTATTTTATATATTCTATATAATAGATATTTTAGATGCGAAAGTATATAGTAATCTCTTCGTTTTACGCGTATTCATTATATGCGATTGAGTTTCTTTAGAAGAAGTGTATAAAAAAGGCTTGATTTTACGCGGTGGTTTCGCTGATACATGTACGCGGTTTACGTATACGCGTTTTCTGTTTAATACTTCCGTTTTCTAGGCTCGAGCAGGGAAATTTACTATTTAGTCTGCATAATTATTGCGATACTGTAAAAAGGTTAATTTAGCCAACTTCTTATGCTGGTCATTGTATTGGTAAACAATGAAATGTAAAATTTAATTAACAGATGCACACCTGATTTAGTAAGGGTTAAAAGTACACAAGAACGACAACGCATGCAACACAATTTTTACTTTTACTGGTAGAAGTGACTGCCAAAAAGTCACTAAACAATGTTAGGTTTGAATCTTGGTCTCTCTCATTATGCTTTATCATGCATTTTGAGACGGCATTTACTGTAACTTTGAGTATGCATGTACTACTGTCTTCATTATAATCCGTATAATACTACAGTATACTATAACATTTAATTCTTGATTTCACTGTACGCGGTTTCAATATGCTGTAATTATCAGGCCTGGTAATTATGCGGTAATTTCTAAAAACTTAACCCTCCGTTTGTAACTAGGAATTAGCGTACACTGAGACCTCTCTTTGCATCATTTTGAAGTCGCAATTTTCTTTCATTTACTACTAAATAACGGCGAGCTGCAATGTCCTTGGTTGCCACTGAATGCCAAACATTTTCATAATTTGTACAGATTTCGAAGGTGCATTTTTTATATAGACCTTACTCATTTGCATGCCTTTGAATAGTAAGCAGCTATTCACTTTGCATCCTGCTTTTTTTTTTTTGGGGAGGGGGGGGGGAGTAAAGATGCATAGCGAAATGTGGGTGAATAAGATGAAACTAAGATTAATTTAGGATAAATAAATTAACGTGTTTCGGCGCATGTATTTGGCGCGAGAGGGACCTTGAATTAGCAGACTATGCAAAGGATTTACATAATTATTATTATTATTTTTTTGTAAGGTAATTTTATCGTTTTAAATACCTACTAGCATTAATTAAGTAATAATCACGAACTGCATTTTGGCCTTTTTTTTTTTAATATATTTTTTTTTTCTCACAGTAATTTATTAGCTAGACTTTAATTAGTTTGAAAAATTATTTCCATCGCCCACACATGTACAAATGCAAATTAGCGAATGAACATAAAACATAAAAGCTAATGACAGGTAGACAGGGAAAAATTAATTTCTTCGACTTTAAACATCTATATTATTTTGTTTTGAAGGTTTTTTTTTTTTTTTTTACAAAAATAACCTACGTCATAATTGAATTTTCAAACGAATTATTTTTTAATTACGTCGGATAGAGAAAAAAATTTTTTTTTTTTTTTTTGACAGTGTGGGCTTAGTTTTTCGAGCACCGAAAATAGTATTAGTAATGTGGTAAGGCCTACTACATGTGTCATAAAAATAAAAAAGCTCTTTCTGTACGGTACGCTTGAAGTCGATGTTTATTATTGAGTGCTTATGTAACAACACAGTTATTTTATCTGGTGATAAAAGTAATGGCTAGTTCCGAACTTGTTTATACAAATCTCTTAATTTTTTTTTCTTCTTCTTCAGCATCGGCGTTTGAAGCGAGGAGCAAAAAAAAAAAAAAGATTTTACGAAGTCTTGAAAAGTTTACGAGAAAAATGTAATGATGTCAGTAGAGTAGCTTATTTAGCTTGAATGTAAATATCAATAATTATTCTTTGCCAGATGCAAGTAAGTCATAGAAGGACTAGCTTTGTTGCCACCGATAATTATCATTTTAGTGATGATAGAATTATTGTAATATTATCTAAGTTAATACTATAGTATATTAAAAACTCGTATTAACTAAGATGCAGCTCAAGACTTTTTGCGTTATAGAGTGTTGATTTATTAAAATGTTGGTACCGTACCACCTTTCCGTGAATTTAACCCCCGTAAAATTGTTAGCACGGAATTTATACAAAAAGAATTAACCCGAGAACTTAGTAACACTGTTAATTATTGGTCTCATCGACGTAATACCTAACCTTTAAATATGTTTTTTGTTAGTGGAGGGATGGGGAGGAAGGAGAGATCAGAAATGATTATAAAAAGTGGGTTTTGAGGATGATGAATCATCCCAGAGTCTGTGCCAAGTGGTCCGCTTCAAAACAACTACACTCTACTGTTCATCTTTTTCTCCCTATCTATTTTCGGTCTGTTCATTCATATTAATATTTTACTAAATATAATTAATCTTAACGCTTTAGTAGCGATGGACTTTGAACTGAAAAAATGCATGAACGTATTTTTTTTTTTTTTTTAAATTTCGAAGTCTGCCATCAATGAATTGAATCAAACAGAAAGGAGTTTATTAGCTCGTAGTTTTGGTTTCCGAGAAGGTAGGCTACATTACAATTTCAGCAGGACTAAAAACTTAAAATAGGGCTATTTTATGGAGAAACTCATAAGGTTTCACTGTAAAGCTGAGTGAGCGTATTGAATGGTTCAATAAAACCAAATCGAGACACATTACACTGTAGTTCAACAAAAATTCCAAATGGCGCTCATTTCGAATATCTGAATCCGTGTGAATCCTATAACAAAATAATTATTTTTTTATAGAAACAATTTTCTCTGTCAAATTGCACAACTTTTAAGTTTTTAGTCCTGCAACTTTTTTTTAAAAAAATAATAAAAATAACCGGTGGAAATTGGAAATTAACTTCTCAGACACCCGGCATTTGACTAACTCTATATTGTGGCTACTAAAAATTAGATGAAAAAATATTTTTTGGGGCCGATTTATGGGATGGCGCCCAACTTTTTAAACTCGAATTAAGTTTGAACATACGAAAATAGATGCGAAAACAAGCCCATTGAATTAAATGAGAGCATTTAAATTCATTGATGCTCGTAAACAGACCGATTATCGTTATGCTGACTATTCAAACTACAATACAGTAGCTTACGTTAGAAATCTTATTTAAACGAAATTTAAACCCTTCCCGTTATTTTACTCTATTTTTTTGGCGACGAAAACTTTAAATCAAGATTAATAATAAATCCTTTGGCAAGGAAATATTAGAGAACATGGAATAGGAACCGGAAGCTAGTGGTAAAAAAAAAATTATATTATAAAAAAAAAAAAAAAGGCGTGTACGTCTATTATGAAGAAAGAGAAAGTTGTTGGGGAGAAATTGAGATGATATAAGGTCAATGAACTGTGTAAAACGTTTTCCCGCCCACTCAAAACACTCAAAAGTCGAACTTATGAGTAGCTATTTTTTCTCTCCTCATCGTTGTTGCTGCTGCTGCTGCTTCTCGTTTGTTTGGGATTTAAAAGTGCGCGACTCAGTCTGATGCACTGTCTGGCCTACTCATTCACTTAGTTGGGGGTGGGTGGGAGTTGGCACTCCGAAAGAGAGAGAGAGAGAGATGAACGGAGAGAGGAGAGGTTGTTGTGTTTCTCATCTACATTGTCTTCATATAAAACAAAGCTTAAGTTTTATTCATAAATATATATATATTCCTACATTCTCCCTTATTTTTTTGCATTTTGATGACGCGCATATTTATGTTCTTGTATGTAGGAAAGAAAAGTTTTACCATTTAAATTTGTATTTGTTTTTTAAACGAAGAAAAAAATGATGAAGAAAAAAAAAAAAAAGGGTAAACGGACTGTATGTATTTAGTGGTGTTGGAAGGCGTTGAAAGATGCTAATTTTAATAGGACGTTGAGGGCGGGAGAATGTTACGTGTTCCGCTGACCGCATTTTCCCCTCTTGACGTACACGTTTTCTAGGTTGGACTGCCTGATTATTTCCTCAGATTAATGCGCGTCAAAATTATTGACATTTATGATATTTTGTTTAGAAATTTGATTTATATTGGCTTTTATTCCCAACTCCTTCAAACGACCGGCAAGCACTAGTATTTTTTGGCTTTTTTTTAAAAAAAAAAACTTTAATCGTTAGAAATTAATTTAATTTTTCTTTATAATTAAATTTTTCAAGAATTAATCCGTATTTATAATACTGTATTGGGGCATTGTTTTGGGTGAAAAGCAAGTTAGATTATTATAGGCACTCGTAATGCACAGTACAGTAGACTCTGCGATAGTCACATGGGATGAATCCAAATTAATTTTTACGGTCAACATTTTCCACTCTAGTGACTTTTTCATTGGCAAAATACGTAAGAAGTACATAAAACTCTCGATTATCCGCAACCTTTTTTATTCTGTTTTTTTTTTTTTTTTTTATTTTTCTACCATGTTTTGAGGCAGACGTCTAACGGTCTAAATTAGACATACTGTACATGTACTGTAGATAGTAGTTTAATACCGGTAGTGAATTGCACAGAGTTCAATAAATCCATTTAGCGCTTCCAACAACATTGAATTGTTCCGTTAGGCATTTAGACGAGTGTAGGAAGGCCCAATAAATAAAACGTTCAATGATAAAGAAAGAAAAAAAACTACAACAAACAAAAGCAATACTAAACGGTTAAACGATACATCACATTACTGTAGTAGGTAAAAATCTAAAAAAAATTAACATAGCGCACATTTCAAAACATCACAAATTGGATATCAAACTCGGGATTATACAACTTGGCGAAAAAATGTTCACAAACTTTAATAGTGCGGCAGCATGAAAACTGAAAATAAATAAAACGTATTCGTAGAAAGCTAACAGTCTTATAGAGAAAGTGTTGAATTTTATTACAATGCGTGCTTATTAAGTTACAACATGACGTACCGGCACCTTAAACGTTTGTGGTCAAGTTTTCTCAATCGAGAGTCCATTTCTCACATTGAAAAAGTACATTCGTCCAGCACGGATTTAGCACCTTGACACTTTCTTTTTATTTATGTTGATATGTCAAGGACTAGTAGTGTATAATACGTCAAGACCGTTCTCTACAGAATCTGTAGAATGCAAGTGACCATTTCTTACATACTTTTTTAATGAAATAAATGGACACTCTTTAAGCAAAACATTGATTTACTTGAAGCAATTTTATAAGATGCTGTTCTGAGGATTCTACATTTTATCTTTATGGCTGTGATTCACCCTGTATAATTAACTTGATAACTTAGATATTTTTTTACAAGTTCTTTTTTTTTTTTTTTTTTTTTAGCGCGTATAAAAATTTGAATTTAATTACAGTACTGTATCTAGATTGAGTTTGCAAATAGATAGATAACATTTTTCGTTTGTTTATTTATTTTCTTTATCTGAGTCAGTGAGTTTTTACTCTTTAAGTATTAAAGTTATTGCTATTTCTTGAATGTTGTTGATAGTTAATTGGAAGCGACATGTGTTATCGGTCGTCGGCGTGAAATCAAAATAATCGTTTTCTCTAAAACAAGCTACTTAAATGGTAAAGTCAATACGTAAAAAAAAAAAACAAGAAGTAATAAACCGCAAACTTTTCGTTCTTTACCTTTTCTGTCGACTTCCTATTAATAAAATATTATTATACGTAGGCCTTATGACATGTAGTGTCTAAAAAGTAAAAAAAAAATTGATTTGTTTGTTTTCAATCACGTCGTTTTTATTTAGGTTAACTTACCTTGAAACAACGCTAAATGTACATCTACAAAAAACCAGTTATTACAATTCGCTTCCAAATCGAAGTTTGGACAAATATAATATATATTATATTAATGTATTATTTTAAATATCAATAAACAACAATTGTTTTGACATTTTTGGGAAGATAAAGCTTGTTGTTTTCCGTTCAAAGAAAATCGATGAGTTTCTGGTTAATTGAGTTTTCACTGTATTTGGGTAAATTGTGATTTAAAAGACAGCGCTTTATCTTCAAAAGAAATTAAAGCAAATCGTACGGAAAATTAATGCATTTTGGCAAAGCATTTTTTTTTTTTTTGTTCTCGTATGCAAAAGCTTAAATTAATTAAAATAAATGTTTTAACCAATAGTTAAAAAAAAAGTTGGTTTGGTAAAATGCCAAAAGACATTCAAAACCGAGAATTCTATAGAATTTATTTTCAATTACGTTTTATAAATTTCGAAATAATAATCAATTCAGAGCTCGATTTGCAAAATTCTATTCAACCGGAACGCAGACGATTTAAGCAGTATTATCAACAGGAACGTTTTCGGCGGTACGCAGTTCCTGCACAATAATTCGAGGACTGAAAATGTTAAGAATTTCAAATATTAATTAAGTTTACTCGGTTTTTAAAGTTTGAATATAGATATTTTTAATTTATGGCATTTTCCATCAATAAATTAGGCCGCAATGTTAGAACTATACGCAATCACGTTCAGTAGAGAGATTTCAGTTATTATCGCAGCGCATAAATTAACTTTTTAATTATTACTATATTTGTTTTTCTAGTGTTTGACGTCTTATTGTTTTTGATTCGGTGCCAAATTAAACATATTACACATTCAAAGTTGCACTTTTTCTTATAATGGTAGCAGAACATTTTAGCGTTAAAGTTAACCCAAACATTAATATCAATTATTTTCAGGCTTTTTATTAAATATTTATGCTAGAAAAATTGGATGCATTTCATCGTTATTTGAAGTTTGAAGAATCAAATATTATTTTGGTATTCTTAAAAATGTCGGAGAAGCTAATTTTGGTTTCTTGAGAATGGTAAGCAGTAACGAGAATTGTAAACTATTCAAAAACATTTTTGTTTTTATTTATTTTATTTTATTTTATTTTAATTTTTTTTTTTTTTTGTTGGTTAAACGAAAGTGTGTTTTAAGTTTAAAGAGATGTGGAAACACCGGGTCAGGCTCATGTTTATCATTCAGCATGGCACATTTTGAATTTTATTTTTAAAAAAAGTAAATAATGAATAGAAAATGATGTTAACAATTTTTGTTTGTCGCAAATTATTAAATTATTGTTACCCTTAAAACAAAGTCACGCGGTTTAGCAAATCAATAATTATTTTAGTGTAATTCGAAGATTAATTAAAACTACGGTAGATTACCGGGAGTTAACCAAAATTAATAGTAAATGTTGTTGGTCTATATTTGAAATTTTGGAACCCAAAACCCTATTTATTTTTCAAACATGATCTGAGGCTTTTTAGAACTATTGTAAAAACCGAATCTAACTGAATTATGGAACACATTTGATCAAACTGGAATCAATGCAGCGCATAGTAAATGAATCTGCTTGCATTTTGAACACAGAATAGAACAGTTAAATGTTAAAAAAAAAAGTCTTTAAAATAAATTTTTTTTCGATTTGGCATTTAAATATTTACATTATTAATAGGATTTAATACTAATTCAGGTAGATGCATTTTTTTTTTACAGACGCAGTATACACGTACTGTATATGCCGTCTACAGCGCAAACTTATAAATTCGTTAAATCTTTCCTGAAATTTTTAATATTTTTTTGATAGCCGCAACATACTTTTGTTCATATCATATAGTTTAATAAACTTGAGATCCGCGTTAAATAAAACTAGATCATTGGGCTGGAGTTGGGCGATTGTGAGAACGCCAAGCATGAGATTATTTTGTATGGGAGGAAAAGGCTAACGACCAACGTTGTTTCTCCAGTTGCATCTGCTTTTGTCCATTGTAATAAACGGTCACGTCTCGACGTCTGTATGCTTTTTTTTTTTTTTTTTATTTTATTTTGATACATGTACCGCGCTTCAAGTTCACCTCACCCCACCCACTCGCCGTATTTCCAAATAGATTTTATTTTTTTGGAAATTTGAAAAATGTGAAATAAATTGTAAATTTTTATTCAGAAACAACAACAATAAGTAGTAAAAAGAATAAATATTGAGGTCGTTTTTTAATACTGCTAATATTAAATGTTTATTATTTTTTTTACTGTTTTTTATTATTTTTTATTTTTTTTTTTTTTAAATAAAAAGAAGAAAATGCTAAGTTGAAATGACGGTTCGAACTTTCTTTTCTATCCATCTTTTTTTTTTTTTTTTAAAAAAAAAATTTCTGATTGCTGAAAAGTGTAAAGAAAATGTTTGAGCAGTGAAAAGGGAGCAAAAGAAGATGAGCTAAAAACTTTTTTGAGAAGATGAAAGGGAGGAAAAAAAGGGGGGGAAGGGGGGGGGGAGGATTGAAGATTTTTAAAGTATTTACGAAAACAGGAAACGTCAAAAAATGTTCTATTCGCATTGAAAAGTTGAGAAATGAAAACAGTTTTTCTCTACCCCTTTTATAAATTTTTTCGATGTTGATAAAATAAAAAAAAAAGAGAGAGAAAATTTTCGAAAGTCATTCAACCCTTTTGCTTCGACCAATTTACATTTTTTCTTCTATTTTTGAGAGAAGCTTAATTTTTTTCTATTTTTCATTCTTTTTTTTTTTGCTTTATTTGCTGTCGTTTATTATGAATCGACAGTTATGCGCGGAATTGAGGTAAGCAGTACCGAACTTTGCCTTATTTGGACCCGGATACGTTTTCAATTTCGTTTCTTCAATATTTTCCGCATTTTTTAAAAATTAGTTATTAATTTTGATATTAAATTAGAAGGGGGAATAATTAATATTATTATAATACAGTAATTACCGGTACCTATTTTTAAATTTGATTTATTGCCACCGAAATTTCTAGATTAAGTCTTAATTTAAAATTTTTGAGATGAAATATTTTCAAACAAGATTTAATAAAACATTTTTTTTTTAAATCAAAATCAAATGTGCGAGTTTAATGAAACAGAATTATGCTCATTTTTGACTTGAGTTAATAATTTTATATATATTATTATATATATATATATATTTTTTTTGTAACAACAACATCGCTTAATCTCATAATTTGGCAGATTGAGATTAGTGCAAAACGTTAAATGAATAAAACTTTTTCATTTAGAAGCATTAATATTTCTTTTGCCAAAGAAGTTTTTAAACTAGATTGAAATATTTAATCTAGATTTAAAGATTTACCAACATAAATTAGTCTCATCTTTCATATGGTTTTAAAAAAAAAAAGTTTAGATAAGTGTAAACACAGATTACATAATATTAGAGAGTTTGAAAAATTCTTAATACTGTACAAATAAATATTAGTTTGATCTCAAAATAGGTTTCATAATAATTTTTCGTTTGAAATTTTTTTTAAAAAAATATATGTTTAATATTATAGGAAATCAAAAATATAGGTTAAGTCGAACAAGTAGTCTTAATATTAATTTTCTCATATTTCATTAATATTTTCTTTTTATCTTGTCAATTGGCCCCTTTCTGTTACGAAAAATTAATATTTTGAATCTCTGTAAAGGTTTTATTACTGTATTTCGAATTAGGTCAAACAAATTTTTTTCTCCCGCATTTATCCGAGAAATGTTTGCGAAAAAAGTGATTTCTTAATGAATTATTGTTTTCCAACTGATATAATAATAACTTAATTTTCTTCGAAAATGTTTGAAGTAAATAAAAAATAAATTCTGTCATTGTGAAATAAACGAGTTCTCTTCAGGTATTAAGCTTTTTCCGACGAAATTAATAAAATGAAAACCGATTCAAATTACCTCTCGGAATTTCCATAAAAATAATAATACAGTAATAAAAAAATCTTAACTAAACCTAACTATTCCGACAGAATCCGGTAGTAGTTAAGAAAGTGAAATTCCCGCAATTTACCTTCAATTAAAATGCCTTAAATCTTTAATTAATTCATCAATAATTTTACTTCCTACGCGCGCTACGTTGTTGCGTAGTCTATTTCGAGGGGATAGAAAAAACTTTAATATTGACAAATTAATTAGCGGTGGCAGCTATCAGCACCTAATTAATAGATGCATTACACGTGAAGCGGGCAATTATTTATTTCTACTTTTACTACTACTTATCATACGACTCTACGCAATAAGAATTGTTTATGCGAAGAGAGAGAGAGAGAGAAGGGGGGGAAGGCAGCGGTGTTGTCAGACATTGAATAAATAATATACCGTGTTAAAGTGAATTGATAAGTGTTACCTTGTTCTTGGCCTCCACTCCATTCACCGCGCGCATAATCTATTAGAAATACGTCAACTGACCTTGTTTCCCTACTACCCAAATTGATTGAAATGACAGTTTTCCTCGAAATATTTTGCGTCATAAACGAGTTTAGCTTTAGACGACTTAGCTAAAATACTTGTCATACTTAACGCCATGACGTCATTTGTAATTAAAATCTCTTTCTATATAAAATAATAATTTTTAATTGATGTAATTATTGTCTTATCTGATTTAAATATTTTATTTAATTATTATTCTTATTTATTTATTTTTTTTAGATTGCCATTTTGGGCGGAGCAAATACGAATTAGGTGAGACGTGGCATCCGGATTTAGGTCCACCGTTCGGCATCTTGTCTTGCGTGGAGTGCGAATGTGTCTCGGTAGGTGGCAGTTGTTACAAATTTTATTTTTATTACAGTGCATGTACTGTATTTTTATTTATTATATACAGTGTACTGTATTTTAAAATTATACACCTTTATTTTATTTTTTTCGAATGGAGGGGAGGGGGGGGGGGGGGGGAGAGAGATTTCATGGGTTTGAGTCACGAGACCTTTTCGGGAGATGAATGAATGGGGGCATAGAAGTTGAATGAGGTGTTTGAGCGCGGGGGTGGGCTGACTATTCGGGGATGGAATGAATGAGAAAATACCGCCAAAGCCGTCGAAACTGCCAAATAAAAGGGAAGATTAAATGCTTTTATGTTCGGAAGATGAATAGATGAGAGGTGAGGCGATTGATGTAAAGAGGGCGAAGGAATAACCTTTAACCTCTTGTGTTGGACACCGACTCCCTTTTAAAAGACGATGGCGGGAGGGGGGATAGGGATTGTGGACGAGAGGGAATTTGCCGCCGAAAATTCTTTTTTTTTTTTTTTATTCTTAATTCTTTTAATCCTCTCCACACCTTTTTCTTGCACGTTCACACGCGCGCTTTTGTCCATCCCTCTTCGGTTCTTCCCTCTAACCGCAGGTGACCTTTAAAACTTTTGCCCCCCTCTCTCTCTCTCGGCGTTGGCTCTCTCTCCCCTTAGTCCCATCCATTCCCTTTGCTTTCCATCACTGCCCAAAACTTTCAACCACTAATTACCTCACGCCTCCTCTCTGCGTACGGTATAGTCGAAAAGGCCAAATGGTGGACGTAAAACGCCCGTTGACTTGATTTGGCAAGGTTTTCACGCGATAATAGGAGGAGTTTTAATGGTCATTGCAATAACCAAGATATTTCAAACTGAGTTACACCTTCCTTTTTTTTTTTTTTTTTTTATTTCCTCTTTTCGATTGTTAGTATTACGTTACAAAATACACGCAATTAACTTACCATTCAAGCATTTAAAGAATGTTACGATTTAAGATGGTGTTAACATTCTATAGGTTAGGAAGAGGGGGAAGAAAATATTCTTGTCGGTAAATTGAAGGTTGGTTTACCGTAATAGTAAACGCAACTTTCAAGTCCCGCAATTACGGGGAAAATAAAAATAAATCCTATTGTGCGATAATTTTCTTATATCGTAATCGCATTACAAATGTTTTGCATTATTTCAATAGCTAATTTTAGTTTTTTTTGTTATTTAAAAATTCAGATTTTTTTTTGTGGGGGGCTTTCAATTTGGTAATGAGCAATGTTGTTTCTGAATTTCTGGCAATTTCATTGATGATTATTAAGCTTTTGAAGTATTTTCCAGTACTGTACATGCATGAGATCTAGCCAGAGAGTTCTCTTAGGAAATCAGATACAGTTAACTACCGGTAATAAAATATACCGTAGTTTGCAGACTATAATAATTAAGGGACAATTTATGCAAAATAGAATTTTATCAAGTATAAATTATACGTGCATGTAGCCTATAATATTGTACCCCATACGTCACGCCACAAATTTAAGTCAAAAATTTTTGAGTAAAAAAGTGCGTCTTAAAAATGCAGTCTCGTGTGCATTTAGGTGCACTTTACTGGTACAGTAAATTTACTGCATTTTTCCTATACTGTACAGTAAAGCCTCTATTTCGAGACCACCGTTGGGACCGACTGAAAGTGGTCTTCAAATACAGTAGTTTTTTTTTTATTGTTATTTTTTAAAATTATTATTTGTAATTTTCTGGCTAAACACTATTTAACTGGATTTCTATTGCTAAAAAACAATTTTCATCAAGTACTGTATTAGAACTCTATTCAACTACACTCCAATATTGATTCACAAAATCATCATCTGTGAGGGCGCAGTATGCTACTACGCAGTATCTCGGTGGGTCTTGAAATAGATACCTCTATTGAAAACGGGTCTTATATTCGAATGACAACTTGAAAGCGAAATTTAACTAAAACTCATCAACTGTTTGCCACGAAATATTGCTCACTTTCTTTATTTATTTTTTTTTTTTTTTGATAGGTTTTGAGTTTTCGATTGCACGGTATTTCGTCATAGAACAACTTTTACCTTAATTTACTGCATATAATTTGAAAAACAAAATAGCTGTGCATCATCATAATAAAAGGAATTTTAATTAACTAATTTAAAATCTTGAACTAGCAAACTTTTATTAGATCTAATTATTATTATTACTTTACTTAACAACGAAAAACAAGTTCTCGCGTTTTCAACGTACCGATAATTACGCATTTTTAACTTAAGGATTAAATAGTTTTTTCGATACAATTTTACAATAATAATTGAGCTAGAGCCGTGTTATTGTGGAGTGATCTTTTTTTTTATCCTCTACGCCACTTAACCGAATAAACGTTCACGTTTTTCTAGTAACAAGTGTCATTCATTTAACTTTGATGGTTATTAAGCTCTCTTATTGAAGGAGTAGGAGGGGTAATTTGTCGGCAGACAGACCTCTTGCTTCTTCTACGAGTCTTTTAAGATATCTGCTTTGATTGTGTTTTTGGTAGAATTAGCTTTGGCGTAGGTGTCAAAAAAAAAAAAAAAAAACTCGCTACATGTACAGTAGTTGTAGTAGTAGTAAACGGTCAGTAGCATTTATGGTATTATGCTAGAGAGAGTGAGAGAGTATTTGAGCAGAGATTGAAAAGAGAGGCGGAATGTTTTATAAAAGGAGAAGCTAATCCTGTTATTGTTAAAAATTGTAAAATCTTTTTTTTTTTTCTTTCTCTCTCTCACTCTAAACATTTTTTTTTCTCTTCACTTTGATTTGGGGAAGTTTTATTGTTTTGTTGTTGCCAACGCGCTCAAAAGTAAGTATAAGCTTAAAGGTGTATTGTTTGGGAGAAAAAGTTTAGCGAAGATTATTTTTTTTTTCTTCATCTTCTTCGTTCGCTTAACCTTTCAACTCTCCGTTGGAATTTATCTGGCCAGAGGGCTTTCCATTCATTCGATGATTTTTTTTTATTATTATTATTGTACGACGACACCACCCACTGGGTTGGCCCACCTACATCGAATCGATTAGTTGCGCCAACCACCACTTGATCAATTAACTAGTTAATCGAATTAATGAAATAGAATGAAAGTGCATGCGTGTGTGTGTGAGAGAGAAGGAGGACGCCTGCTTTCACTTCTTCCATCAGACATGAATTGCCATTTCATCGCCTCTTGGCGCCTAATAAAATGTTTCAAACTAATTGACCACGAAATAAATATTAATGGGAGGAGGTTGGTTGGTTGGCTCGCGTCTTATCTTCTTCTTCGTAACACGTTTCTTTCCACGTGATACCAAGATTGGATTAACTGACGCCTGCCAAACCTAAATTAATCTTTGAATTTTAATTTTTGCGATTTCTTTCCTAATCTCAATCACTTAATTCTTTTTTAAAAGGAGATTGAGGTTTGAAATGGGTTTTTTGTCTACATTTTTTTTTTTTTTTTAGATTTATCGGTAAAGTACTGCTGACCATGAGCTGCAAGTAGTCCTTGCACGAGTGATCATGAAATTATTGTTTATTTATTATGATAATTATTATGATTAAACGACATTGTTATGGAAATTGTTTTTTCTCGTATGTAAACAATGCGAAACATTTTAATTAAAATAGAGAATTTAGATTGTTTTTTTTTTGTTTTGTTTTTTTTGATACCGGTACTTAACGGTTTTGGTTTTCACCCGAAAAATGGGTGGGATCTCGGGAAGAATGATTGACATTCCTGATTCAGGTGCAGTTTTACTATTCTAAGCCTGGTTTGACGTTAAAAGAACGATGAAAGAAAAATATTTTTAGAGAGATACTGTACAGTATATTTATAATTGGAGGAGTGACATTGTTTTTGCAGGTGTTGAACACTCATTAACATTTGGGCACAGCATGGTCATTTTAGTCCCTAGAGACGCCTTGTCCATTTCTCCTCAACCCCGATGATGGATTGCATAGTGAAATGTTTGACCAAAAAAAACAATGGTCAGGAAATTCTTCGTTTACTTCCGTAATTTAATTTGCTGCAACTTGGAAAGCTAAGTTCTGATCATTCAAAAACCAATAATATTTTTCGGCACATTGTGTTATTTTACTTAACGTTTCAAGTTTTAGTGCAATACACGTGAGCAATTACGTTTGCTAAAATAGCTTCATAAAGGGGCAGTCGTGTTACTTAAACAACGCACGGTTAACAGTTTTTTTTTTTTTTTTTTGGTTTTTTCAACGAACGTTTTTCGGCATTTTTACATTATTAAGGTAGCGCGAAATAATTTATTTTTAGATGTTTTTAAACGGCCTTTTAATAAGTTGCGATGTTTATTATTTGGTTTGACAGTTTATCTTAAAAAGTTTGGGTTTAGCTAAGATGGAATATGAAATTTCCCATTATTGAAATGGTTATCGCTCATCTATTTTTAAAATTTAAGATTGTCCATAGGGACTTTTTCGTTTTACGAGTCAAAAATAAATCGCAGCTGTTAGATAATAAATATTTTTTTTTAAAAAAATACCCTCTATACTGTATTACTTTTTTTTTTATATACACGGTGTACTGAAAAAAACTAAATTATTACATCAATCCGTTTAATAATCTACAGTATATTACCGGTATTTAAATGGCACACGGAAAAATTTCACTTTAACGATTTTTTTAACATTTAATGTTTCTATTCTGTGATCAAAATGCTCTTTTGGCATCAACACATTCAGCAAGACGAACTTGTCATCACTAATTGCTGCATCAGTTACAGCTTGATTAAATTTTTCCTACACATGCATACGTCACACTCCCTTTAATTTATAGCTGTTACAGCTCATAAATACAATAAATATATATATTTATTATTATAGTATACATGTTAATTAAAATAGTTTTTGTCTCAATAATATTAAATTTTGTTATAACTCCTTTTTTTAAGGAGATTTGTGGGTTCGCTTTTTTTTTTTTTTTTTGTGCACTGTGTTTAAACGGAATTAAAAAAAAAAAGTTTTTTTAGAGGTATGATTGATTTAGTAAAGGATAATTTATCATTAAAATGAAATGAAATTTTCAGTACTACTGTACTTTTTTTTTTGCAAGACATTGTTTTAATTCGCAATATAAAACGCGCCAGTTTTTCTCATCACTCATTGTGTCATCGTACAATAATATTGTATTTTATATCCCATCATTTCAACTTCCGACTTCCTGCGATCTGTCAAAGTAGCGCGTGTGACTGGTATTTTAATGTAAACGGCCGCCTAACTACGCTGCTACTGCAGAGGGCGCCAACTCCAATCATTCTCTCTGTCGATACATCACTCTCGTTATTCCCTTACCACCACCGCCATCTTCTCCAACCCCCTCTCTTTATCCATACAAACAACCCTCTCTTCTCTACGCATCGGTTGGCTTTAATGTATCGTCGTCGAGCGATATATACATTTTTGTGGTTTTTGTGGCCTTAAGTGGTTGACTGAAATCGAATAGAGTTTTGAGAGGAGAGAGACTTCCGGAAAGTGATGGAATTTCATCACTTTTGTTGTTTGTTATTGTCGTGCGGGAAAAAGAAAAGAGTGGGTGAAGGAGATATTGAGTGGGGGGGGGGGGGGGGAGAAGAAGAAGACGAAGAGAGTGAATGTATATTTATAGGGGAGCCACTTAAGATGAAAATGATGAAGAAGATGGGAAAAAGTGAGGGGAGAGAGAGAGAGAAAAAGTGAGTGTATGTGAGTGAGACTCCATTTCCGTGTGCCTAATTGAGGTTGGCGCCATACCTTTTCACACTGGCGCCATAATGTGGGGGGCTCTCTCGCTTAGGGTTACGACCAAAAAGCGTTTGGAACAGAGAGAGAGAGAGATCGCGGGGTATCAAACGCCTCTTGATAAAAGTAAATTGGATGAAATGGATGGAACCAGGCGCGAAAGTGATGAGGAGGCTGAGGAGGAAGAAGATGAAGAAGAAAGGGTTAAGTTCTTCTTCAAACTTTTTGTTTTCTTCGTGTATTTTTGTTATGTGGAAATAAGATTTCGAATTGTGGATGATTTATTTTTTATTATTATTACAGTATTTCCTTTTCTTGGCAGACGATATTAATTTAGTTTAGCGATTAACTTCTATTTGGAGGTTTTAATTGAACCGTCAGATTGATGATGATGTTTCTACATGCCAAGTTACTATAATTAAAGATAAATTACGAGTTGTGCCACTCGTGCGAATGCTAATTAATTAAAGTGATAAAGTTTTGAAACTTTGAATGTTTTAACTTTTTTTTTTTTGTTTGATTTAAGTTAATTATAATTTTTTTTTCCGTTGATAAGAAGTTCTTAAGTGAAAAGATTTGATTTTTTAAAAACTGTTTGGCTCGGGACATTTTTTTTTTTTATTACTTTTTTGAAACTAAAAATTACGTCTTTTTTTTTTTTTTTTTTTATTTCTCTCTACAGTACATACATTTTGTTAATGCGCATATTTTTGATTGAATATTTTTCTTCTTCTAGTTTAGTATTTTGAATTTTTTTTTTTTTAACATTGTCGTTTATGTTTAATACGGCGCCAATATCGCGCTTTATTTATTTAATGTCTGTCGAGAATGTAGTCCCCCCGATGTTTTCAATGTCCCTAATCATCTTTGAGACGAAATTAAAATATATAGACGTTGTTTTTATAACCACATTTTTGCTATATTACTGATGAATTTTTATTTCTTCCTCTGATGTTATTACTTTAAAGAAACTTAGTAAACAGAAACTTTTTCTATCGACTTTTTTTTAAGTTTGTTTTGTTTTCTAATGTATTTATTTATTTTGAATTTATGAGTTCAAATGCTTATATAAATATTAAACTTGAGTTTAATTAAATTTATACACAATAAGTAACTGCATTTCGTACATAATTACCATTTTTTTTTTAGAAAATAAACCAATCATCCATAAATTAGCAATTAATTAGTTAATAAATCAGCTAAAATTAGCAATTTGGTTAAAATCAGTTCGAATGGGTGTTACAGCCACTCCAGCAAGTTTGACAGAGTACATGTACATGTAGTTGAATAATTATTAAGAGCACCAGTTTATGGAAAAACTTGCCTATGACTCTCTTGCGGCACTCACGTGAGACTTGGAATCACAACTCTTGTTAAGCCATTCTGAGTCTGGTTATAATAAATATTATACAGTAATTGGTGGCTTAAGATTCTTTTAAACCTGGCTGAGGGTGGGAAAGCAAAAATTAAATTAAGTAAAACAGTCTATTACTGTATCTTTGACAAAAAAAGAGATGTTTCTGTCACGGTCGAAGACTGTCAGTATGTTTATGATGCGTAAATTTTCGTTGAAAAAATAAAATATCTCAAATTTATTATTACTGTATTTTTTTTTAAAAAAGATTTTTAAGATAACCGGCAGTAGCATAACATTTTAATTGGTAGAGGTTTTTAAAGTCGGGGAAAGTCTTCTGTATATCTTCTACATAACATAAACGATGACATGGATTTATTTTTGTTTAAAGGTCACAATTTGAGGGTAAAACAAAATGTAGTAATTTATGTTCAAAAAGTGTTATTTAAGCGCGTACGGTGCGCAAAAAGCGATAAAATATTTTCATAATTTACATTTTACGCATGTGTAAACACAGCCGCTGCTTTTTAAGTGGAATGATGTAGAAAGCTTCATCGCTTTTGAGGGCATTTTAAAAATCTAATTTAAAAAAAACTAGGTTTTTTTTCTTTTTTTTTTTTTTAAAAAAAAAGATTGGTGTCAAAAAATTTAACTCTCGACTTTTATAAAACTAGGGTTAAATAGGGTTTAGCGTACCGTAATAAATTACAGGCGTGGGCTTCACCTTAGGAGAAGGATATTTGTGAGGATTTGTTTATTAGATCCGCGACTACTGACCTAAGTTCTATCAAAGGATTAACACGGCAAAATGTCAAAGGGATTTAAGGAATCGAATAAATAAAATCGAATAAAACGTTAAATTTGCATCTTACTTTTTTTTTTGTGAGTTGTCAACGCTCGTTTATAGTTTTGTATAGAAAACAAAAAAGATTGTGGGTTTTTATTATTTATTTTTTTGATTATTTTATTTTGAAAAAGTTTTTCGAGGGTTGGTTAAATAATTGCGCGCACGATTTTCTTTCTTTTCTTTTTTTTTTTATTTTTTTGCACGGTGATGTGTATAAACTAAAGGAGTGAAGTGAACATTTGAGATTTATTAAACTAGGATTTTTTTCAGGTACAAAAGAAGCGTCGGATTGTCGGTCGGGTTAAGTGTCGAAATACCAAAAATGAATGCCCGGAACCCAATTGCGAGGATCCGGTTTTGCTCACCGGTCGCTGTTGCAAAACATGCCCGCAAAGTATGTATGAAAAATTTTTTGAAGAGAAAAAAAAAAAAAAAAAAGAAAGGGAGGATGGAAGGAGAGATAGAAAGAAAATGACGAAGTTAATTTCTAAATCCTGATTAATGTGTTTTGATTTATCAATCTAGACGAGGTTCAGATGGAGCAAAAACCCAAAGATGAGACGGAGAAAAATGGCCACGGTAAGTTTCATAATCCTTTTATTTTATTTAAAAAAAAAAAAATAATAAAAATGAAACAGTGAACTGTGAAGTCTCGTTATAACGAACTTCAGTGAAAATATTTAAAACAGATTTACTATACGGTATATTGAATTCCAAAATATTTCCAGCTAAAACTTGTGCAATATTTTGTTTTGCTGGAAATTTACTGGGGTTCGTTTTTGCAAAGGATTTTACTGCATTTTTATTATAAACTTGCATTTTTTTTTTCTTTTTCAAACTTCAAAAAAAAAAAAAAAAAAAATGGTAAAAGAGAAAAATTGGAAATTGAATGCTATTTTGAAACAAATTGAATTAGTCAACGCGTCGAATCTTTAGGAAAAGCGTCAACACGCTTGTCACTGTCAATTGATGCTCATGGGTGGTTGTGTTTTCTTACATCCAGTGTGTGTGTACATGTATACTGTATTATGTATCTAAACTTTACGCTCGTATATATAATATAGTATATAATAATAATTTTAACTAGCTGTTAGATGAAGAGATTTATTCTCCGTTAGGTGGCGCCAGCCAGTCGTTAAATGCAAAGTGCTTTCTCTCTCGCTCGTTTTCTCGTCACGAGGTCAGGCGTGTAATTGAAGCGAGCGACGTCGGTGGTCACATAAATCAAATTAGCCAAAAAGTAACGTTATAAGAGTACGGTATTTCGCAGCCACCGTAATTCCAACGTCAACTGTGTTGGAAAAGCGAGACGATGAAGAAGATGGAGTGGAATAGGGGGTGCGGGCGATTTGTTGGATATATTTATATTTGAGTGCAAACGGCTCTATTATTGCCTCTCAACGCTTGATAATAATTGTTGCCACTTTTAAGGTCTTTTCTCGCTTTCCACTTTACAGCTTTTCATAGGCCTTATCGTTCTCGAACCTCTTGCAAATGAAAAAAATAAACAAACTTTTATCTTAAATTCTCCAAGTACATGTACAGTAGTTTATTTTATTTGCTTAAAATTATATACATTTCTTATAATAATTATTACCCGGTATACTGCATATGTATTTATTAATCAGGTGTTGTGTTTTTTAATTATTTTTTTTACTGGAAAATGCATTGCATTTTAATTTTATTAGAAATTAATTGCAATTTAAATTTACTAGATAACGTATTGCATTTTAATTTGACTTGAAAATGTATTGCATTTTAATTTTACTAGAATTTAATTTTCGATTTAATTTTACTAGATAACGTAATGCATTTTTATTTTACTTGGAAATAGATGGCAATTTATTGTTTTTAATACGCAACGATCTAAATTATCAAAATTATTTCCCAAATTTTAGTTATCAATCTTCGAAATCAAATATAAAAATGATGCAGAAAATTTAGGTCAGTAGAACTTAGTTTTGTTTGTAATTTGCTGATTTATCAATTTTATTTATGTAAAACAAGTTTAATTTGAGAAACCAAGATTAGCTTATTTTGCAAAATTTGTTTTAATATAATAAATTATAATTTTTTTTTTTTTTAAAAATCTTTCACGAAAGTTCACAAAAACCCATTATGGAGTTAAAACGTTGTTTAGTAATTGAAAAAGTTTTTAATATTTCGTATCAAATTCGCACGTATGACGAAATAATGCAACATTAAGAATACCTATAAATTTAATTTTCAAATTACTATACAAGCATTTCGAAAAGACATTTACACTTTTTTTTTTTTTTTTTTTTGGAAAAAGTTTGCAGAATATACGTTTCAAATTTGATTTTTTAATTAAGTTTGCAAGGTTCGAACTAGTTTCAAAAACAAAAAAATTAAAATATTAATGCGAATAGATTTGACGATAATTAAAACATTTTAATAAATTGACAGCGCTCGCACGCTCGAAATAAATAAATACGCTTAAAATTTCCATGGAAAATGATTACGTTCGAAAAGCGAACAATAAAAACATCAACGAGCCGAACATGAGACAAAATTAAAATTTGTACGGTTATAAAAGAGAGAAAGTATATATTTTTTTTTCTTTCGAAGATCATAAAAACATAGAATAATTATATTACCGGGTATCACTCGGTTAACAATATTTTATCTACCAAACGAACTAAAATTAAAAGCGCAGACTTGTAAGGTTGTTCCGGAAAATATTATATCGATATTAAAATACGGCGCCATCGAAACAATATCAGTCGCTGTTATCGAAGGGGGTCTATCGTGTATAATCTCTGTACAGGTGCACACGTAAGCATAGCATGGCACCGAATGGTTGTGTGTATGCGTGTGTCGAGTGCTACAGTATTATTGAATCTGACCTCCAAGTGGACAAACGTTGTTTGGGTAGTTAATCTTGAGGTGTTTATCTCTTTTATCTCGCTTCTATTTAAGTTTTAATTGCTTATTTAACGATTGCGAGTTTACATTTTGTTTACAAAGGTTGTTTGGGAACTCGATGGCGCCTTTTCGTCGCTCTTGATCTTTTTTTTTTTTTTTTTGCTCGTTTTTTCCACTCGGTCTGTGCCGTATTAGCAGCGACGCATTTGGCGAACGACGATCAGGAACGTGTGGAATGTTTCGATTGGTTATCACGGGTTAATTTATTAACAGTTAAGTCAGTCTAGCGTTAAAACACGTGTGTTACGGCTATAATAATTATTATCACGTACGCACGTGTTCACTTATCCGTTAAGCGCGCGCGGCTCTGAACATAATTCGGCGCATCAATTAGAGGGCTCTCTCGATTTAGGACTAGGGAATAGCGATTGGGATCTCGAACAATTAATCTCGTTCAACTACGTAATTCGAGCGAGTAATTTTATTAGAGATAGACGTTTAATTGATGAGGTTTGGACATTTTATCACGCTTGCATAACGTTTTCTGACTCTCAATTTGCGTTTGTTTGATCGCCATTTCCCCCAAAAAATGTACTGATTGGCGCCGAAGATGAGTTCGGTGAAAGGTGGCGAGCATTTATGATTGGCTCATTTTTATCTTTAACATTGTTAGGATATTTTTTTTTTTTTTTTTTTCGTTTTCTATTTTCTTATTATTTAATTTTACAATCTCTTCCCACTCTATCGTTTTTACTGAGAAGTTTATTAGGGCGCCCTGAAGACGCTTTTTGGCGTCGTCTTAAATTGTTGCCTTGAGACATTTGACGCCAGAATCCATAAAATTAAATATGTAAAAAAAAAAAAAAAAAATTGATACAAGAGAATATTTTAACTGCTTTTAAAACGTTGCACGGTAATACGTCACGGATCAGATAATGCGTAGTTGAAAAGTTTCTTGTGGTTTTATTTATCTGAGATCTTTGTAAAATTTTTTCGGCTAATACTGTAGTGGTTTGTTGTTTTTTTTTTTTTCCTTCTTCTTTTTCTTGTGGTTTGTTGTTCATGAGTGACAATGCGCCAAAAAGTTTCGGAGAATATAAAAACGATAAAAATAAATACCGTAGAATGGCGACAGTTTTTCGGGAATTGTCTGCTAAAAGATCCTAATTTAATGAAACGAAATTATTTGGGGAAAACCTTCACTGACTGGAGTCTTTTTTTTTTTTGTTTCTTTTTGCTCTGATTTTTAAATCTTGACTAACGTCATTCAAATAATTACAACTTGTCTTAATGCGTAGTAAATGGGCGGTCAAAATTACAGTACATGTACTGTATGGCAAATTTTAGGGATTTAGGAAGTTATCCTCAAATTTATTTAGCCTTGAAATTTAAGCACAAAAAAAAAATATATATATATATTTTTTATAATATTTTTTTAAGCTTTAGTTTGACATGAGTTTTAGTACATGTATAATTATTGCCAATTTGTTAATTAAAAGTTTGATTTTTTTTATTTGATGAAATTCACGGCCATCGTTTTAAATAAAATTACTAATTTTTCCATGTTCTCATATCGTAGTACATGTACTGTATTTTAATTTTGTTCTCTAAATAGCATTCTTATAAAAAGTAGTTATTTGCAAAATATGACGATATTTGTTTACTCAAAAAATATTTACGATTTCAATAAATTATCATTTTGAATAGTCTTATTGAATTTCTAGAATTATTAATAATAATTAATTATTGTATTATATTTATTTAATCAGTAAATTTGAAACACTAACTTAACTACCGTTTTTTTTTTTTTTTTTGCGAATTTGATTGGCATTTGAATGAAAATGACATTTGAACATCGTCATTTATGTCGCTTTTTATTACCGTATCGAGTTTCCTTAATGTTGTTTTCTAAATATTTTCGGATAACAGAATACGCCGCATTGATGACATCTGATCCCGGGACAATGACGCTCGCCACCTCCGCCTCCATCAACGCTGTGGCTTCCGGGAGATTCGTTCTTCATAAAAGAAATTTGCATTATTCTATTCAATATATTGGGTATAATTGACATTTTTATTAGCGCATGAAATGTTTTGGTAACTTTTATTTTATACTTTCGTTGTGTGTTTTTTTTTTTTTTTAGAGTTTTAACTCAGCCAACTTTTGTAGCATTTACTGATGAAAAGGGTCACATAATTGAAGACCAACAAATCACTCACGTCACATATTTACAAAACTCTTCATACAAGGTAAGTTCAATTACATGTCTATACATCCGTCGTGTAGCAAAATCTTTCTAAAACAATAACTGTATTTTTCCATTTAATTAATCGCAAGCGTTAGTCATTTTTTTTTAAAGCCAACTGATTGATCCTGAATTTTAATTTGAATAATTAGATCTGCGGAGTATGGCTGAAAGTACCGAAGCCATATAGAGAGGATTTAGCTCTTGAAGAACTTTTTGTTCGGATTACTAATCCAACTGATGGAGATATTGTGGTTGGCCGACTAACTAAGTTTTATTCGGCGGCTCTCAAAAAAGGTAAATTTTTATCATCACTCGTATTGTAACATGATACTGAAAATTTAAGAAAGGCATACATTTTAATAAATGTTAGTTTGTTTTATCGGTCTGGCAGAAATGAACTTGAGACAAGAATTTTATTTTTTTCGTCGTTTTATTGATCAGATTCTGATACTGATATTAATTAATTTTCTTTCGAAATTCAATTTGCGCGTATATTTAGTTTTCCCCACAAATTTAAATTGTAAATCAAAACGCGTTTTTTCTCCCTTCATTGTGAAAGCAGACTTGTTCATCTTCTTAAAATTTATTATCTCTTATCTCTTAATAATTAATTGTTTGCATTGAAAGTCGCCATTGTTTTTATTATTATTCGAGTAAATTTTTTTTTTTTATCTCGGTTATTATTTAAATATGACATTATAATTTATCGCTAGTAGCTCGAAAGTTTTCGTGCAGCTTTATCTAAATGGCCAATTTAAATGATTAATTTGATAAGGTAATTAAGTGGGTTTGAAAAATAACGGGATCCGGCTTTTTCTTATACATAGTTTGTTTAGTTCGAGTTGATGTTGCTATCATTTATTTGACAATTGCGCCTGTCCTTCAGGTTTTTTTTTTATGCAAATGGTGAAGGAGATAACTAGAATAGAATTCGGTCACGGAAAATGAGGTTATTTTTTCCTCCATCCCTACTGGATTATTGGAAATAGTGTTAGCTAAGATTTTAAGATAATTAGGTATTTAATGCGCTTCCTCGTCAAATTTTAACGATGTTTTATTGTTTTTCCAAAGAAACGTTTAGCACCGTTTTGACTTTTTCCGGCGCGACTGACGCAGAGTCTCGAAATGGTTGGACAGTCAAACCGAGTGGACTGGCCATTATTTCAACCGCGAGTGTTAACGGTGCCGCTCACTTTTATATAGTTCTCAAAAATATGGCTCAGCTGGAAAGAGGTTGTTATTTTAATTAGTTAATGGGTCTTTTGTTTAACATTTTTTTTTTTTTTATTTGTTAGAACAAAAAGTTAGTGTTCGTTTGGAATCATTAAATAAAGAGGAAGCCGATGCGGTTGTGATCGAAGAAACGTTTGTGATCACTAAATCTGTTAAAGTATATTCAAGTAAAACGAACTAATTTGAATGAAGCTAATTTGTTTGGTTTTTCCAACGTGCTGTAGAACAACGCTGTAGCTGAATTGAAGATGAACTTTGATGCTAAAGTTTTTCGACAGATGGCGCGAGGGAAATTGCTTTTGTCGGTAGCTCCGAATAAAAATCTCGACTCGAATCGAATATCTGGGTTAATATCTCCGAAAGTGTCGTGCAACACGATCCACCACGCCATTCTCTCTTTGGCTGTTGATGACGAATCTGGACCTCCTCCAACAATTACAGGTGCCGGACAAGCAGTTATGCGACTAACAGACGATGGGAACATTATTTATAAGGTTCATTTTCTAGAAATAACTTTTAAAAGTAAATTTTATAATTTGTAATACATTTTTGTTGTTGAAATAATTTTTTGTAGATTCAAATTGAAGGAATACAAGGAATGGTAACTCACGTGGGCTTAGCAACATTGAATAAGAAACGTTGGCGACCAATTCATAACATGACATCATCTTATAAAGATGGTTGGGTAAGATTTCATTTAGAGATATGGATAATATTTATATTTTTACTTATAATAAACTTTATCTCAGGCAAATGGAACTTTACCTCGATTAAGCGCGAGGGATGTTGAATTGTTAACAGGCTCCGAACTACACGTAATTGTTGGAACTGATCGATATCCTGTTTATTTGATTGGCTTGCTTAAGCAGCGATTATTCGGAGAAGCTCAGAGTGGAGATTTCTTCCCTATTCTTTTGAGAGGCTCGAGTACCGCTGGGCAAGCGTGGATGTCTGTTGACAATAACTGTCGATTGTCAGTTGCTTTTTTTATATTTTGTTGTTTATACTTTATTTTGACGCATTTTTTTTTTTTGTTGGATTTAGGTTTTATGAAGTTGTAGTCGGTCAACAGCAACAAACGCAACACTCTCAATATAGTAAAAAATTTCACTTCGGTCGAGGCAAAGACTCGGTCGACGAAGTCGGAATGGTCGAACTAGTTGACATTGGAGTGATGGCGGATGAACGAACAGGAACAGGCTCGAGAGAATTACAAATAAGACAGGAATTCGTTGGCTATGAGGTCAGATTTGATTGCAATTGGAATTTATGGTTTTCAATTTTATTAAATAATTTCTGATTTAATAATTTAATCAAAGGTTGAAGACGTTGCGGACGAAATTAGCAAACCGGGTTTTGCTCGCTTAGGATCTGGAAACGCTATTTTGCACGTGTCAATTAATTCTTCTGTTAGCGGCAACATTAGCCGTCTTGATCTTCATGCCAGAGTTAACAATGTATTTAATTTATTGGCCTAATGTAACGTAAATTATTGTTAAACTAACATTTTGATTGGTTGACAGTTGCATGTACCTTCTGCTTGCTTACCTGACCGAAGTGAAAATGAAGTTCCACTAATAACTCCTCCTTGGTCTGAAGAATGGTACGAAGATTCGGCTAAAGTCACTGATCCGGAACCATTTCGTTGCAGTTACGAAGATCGTATAGTAGAAGATGGTTCTCATTGGACGCCTTCTAACAACGCTTGTTTGATGTGCAGCTGTCGGCGCGGAAGCGTTATTTGCGAAGCTACAATCTGTCCTGCTTTAAATTGCCCGAATGCCAGAGTTCCTCCTGGCGAATGTTGCCCAGTGTGCGGTAAATAGTTATTTTAAAGAAGCAATTATAACATAGGGTCTATTAATTTCAATTTATTATTTAGAAGGTTTACCAAAATCACCTCTTTATAATTCTTCGAGTCGAGGTAACACGTTTGGTTTTGATTATGCAGTTTATTGGTATCTTAAATCGTGTTTCATTTTTAGGATGTTATTTTGACGGAGATAAAAAATATCACAAACCAGGAAGTAAATGGTATCCGTACCTGACTCCATTTGGTTTTAGTATGTGCGCTATCTGTACTTGCAATGTAAGGCTCAATTTTATCACTGATTTATTTTCTATTTGGTATATTAATTTTTTTTATTAATTTTTTAGGCTACGACTTTAACTGTCAATTGTTCTAAAATTGTTTGCAAAGCTTTGAGCTGTCCTGAAAAGGATGCATATCGAAAACATGCAAAAGATTGTTGCAAAACTTGTCCAGGTACTGATCCTTTAGAAACAATTTGCGTGATGGTGCTTCTTATTTTTTTCCGATGATAATTTTCTATTTTTGAAAACAAAAACAAAAAAAAAACAGATCCTCCTGTGATGCCAATCACAAACGCTGCTGATGGAGAACAGCAGGATCAAGGTAGTAAGAAAACACCGGAAGAACTATTGGCTGAAGGAGGTTTGATTATAAAACTTGAAATAACGAGATTCGTATTTCATAAATGCACGTCGTTATTTATTTAGGTTGCAAACACAACGGGGAAGTGATGCCCAATGGTAAAGAATGGCATCCTAGAGTTCAACCTTTTGGAGATATTCGTTGTGTAAAGTGCAGTTGCAAAGTAAATTTCATTTTATATTTAAAATAAAAGACCATTTAACTATGTTTTTGCAACTAAAATAGGATGGCAAAACCAAATGTAAAAGAAAAAAATGCCCGCCAACCAATTGTCATAATAAGACTACTGTCGACAACGAATGTTGTCCACGATGTATAGGTATAAAATAAACTTATTACTGTATTGAAATTATCATATAAAATAAAATGTATTGTTTTAATATAAAGACGGTTCTAACGGAACTACCGGTTGACACTGAAAATAATTGTGGAATGCGTTGAATGTGCCGCGATTCCACAACAAATTATGATTGGTTTCCAAAACGATTACCTTCATAATAAACAAAAACTTGTGCTCTTTTCTGAGCTTTATTTAAGAAAGAAAATTGAGAGTGGAAAGAAAATCAAAAAAAAAAAATCAGCAGCAGCAGCAACTCAACTACTCAGTCTTATATTTCTTAAGTGATGTTTTTCAGTGTCATTTGTTTGCTGTACATATAAAGCCTATATACCTCATCCTTAAACAAAAATCAATCGCTATCGTTGACTTTAAAAAAAAAAAATTTAATCAAGTTATTTGAATGGTGTTACGAAGAAGATAAGAAGAAGAAGAAGAAAAATGTTTTATAAGTTATTACGAACAGAGTTAACATCAACATTTGTGTTTTGTAAGTCAATGCTTCGACGTGTGAAAAAGTACGTTATACGGGCCAAATAAAAGCATTCCATCAGTTTCAAATGAAGGTTCAAAAAAAAATATATATATATGAAGCGCGTGTCAGTTCTAAATTAACGGTAGTGTGCGCAGTGTAGCAAGTTACTATTACTTCAACTTTATGACCAGTAAGTTTTTGTTTATTTTCTATTATTATTTCTAATCTTTCTGTATAAATAATTTTTATTCAAACATCTTCTATACAACTTCCGCTATCTAACAACATTACTTTTCTTTTTATTATTTATGTAAAACAATATTGCGCCCAATAAATAAATTATTTATAAGTTAATTGGCAGTGCTTTTCAGTATGCGTTTAATAGTTTTTTTTTTTTATAAATAGTTCCGTTAAGTTGAAAATGATTCAGCAGCTAAAAAAATAACTGATAAAGTAGGATTATTTAAACCCATACAGTATATATATATTTTTTTATTTATTTATTTTTTTGACAAAATGTTAGACTTTTGTTTACTTCTGGATTTGCCAAAGAAATGAAATTACAGTATCATTTTTATTTTCTTTAATTTTTATTTAACATTAAGGAATAATTTATTAATTAACAATGTGTGGTTATTTTTTTTAAAATAATTTAATGATTATTATTTTATTAAAAAAATAATTTTAATTAGGATTTTTTTTTTAATATTAGCGCATAAAGAAATGCATTGCGTATAAAAATTTTGCGTTTTTGATAATATATTCTAAGAAATTTCATTTCACAGAATTGGCAGCTTTTAAAGAAATAAATCGGTAAAAACGATTCAATTCTTCACCATATTTTTAATTTGCAGTTGTCACTATTGCAATTATTTAGATCGGAAGTTAATATTGAATAATAACTTATTATTTTTTTTTTTCCAAAAAAAAAACAAATAATTGGCGGATTACACGTTCAGATATAAAAATAATTGAAGTAATACACGCCCGAGGTTTCTAGGATCTAGTCGAAGAATTTGACGAATTATTAACAAAAGTTTAGACATAATGTATTATAAATGGGAAAAAAAGTTTTATAAAAAAATTAAGCATACTGAAATGCATATGAAAAATGACAAATTATAATAATAATAATAATAAAAACAAGTATTTTATTCATTTTTAACTGTTACAATTTGTACGATTTTCACAGAATTTCGGTGCGGTTTGGCCCAGTTGTGTATATATTTAAGCAAGGTCACCCAAAACTGAAGAAATACATCTGTTTTGTTTATTACGTTGCTAATAAAAATGTTACTGTTGAAAGACTTCGGTTGTGTTCATTGGTTGGTGACCACAGATTGGATTAAATAAGGCCAGTATTTATGTGAGATAAATAAAAATACTTAGTGGTCTCTAAAAACTTTTTTTTTTTTTTATATTTATTTTTACGATTTTTTTTATTTTTAATTTTTAATGAAAATTGAAGGAAAAAAAAAAAGAGTGCCACATTGTATTATTTGATTTACACGCTTAATGAGGCTATTATTTTTAAATTTATTGTAATATTATCTCGATTTCGTTCTCATTTCCCCTCAACCTGCTCCCCGTTCATTTATCTCGTAAACACCAGGTGAATAATACGCCAATCACATTTTTATTTTGTTACATAATATTTTAAAAATATTTAACATTATTTTGTTATTAAAAAAAATTATTTTTAGTTTTTGAATAGATTTGACATATTAGAGAAAAAAAAAAAGCCAAAATAATTTAAAATTTTTGCAGCCAAGTTTTCGTTGAATCTGATGTGGTAGAAGGAAAAAAAAAATAAAGAAATTATTTATAAAGTTTGATTTTGTTTTTAAAGTTTAATGTTCAAAAGATCCAAAAAAAATAATAATAATAATAATGAAGATGAAGATGAGTTTGGTTTTACGAAATCCCATGTTACACCAGTCATGTGCATCAACTTTTATTTTAAATAAAATTCTTTTTCTTTTCTATTTTTATTAAATGTACTTACAAACTTGATAGTGTCAAAATTGCAATCATATTTGTTTCAAAATCTCAATGAATTAGGGAGATGTCATAGATTGCATTCGCGAAACTCGGATTTCTACACGGTATCTGGAAAAAAAAAATGAATCTAACTGAATTAATATTAAATCCTTTTAAACATTTCAATGTCACACGAAAAAATTTTACTTTAAATTTTTTTTTTTTAGCATTTTAATTATATACCGGTACAGTACTGTGTTTAAAATACCCTTATTCGGTTTCAACACAGCAAAACAAGCAAGTCACTCACTATGCACCACTATGAAATTCGTCTCATGCCTGTATCACTCGTTGGCTTCAACGTCTTTTTTTTTCTTTTTCTTATAAAGCTTATTTTACATCACACACCATATATTTGTAGTCTTTTTAATTGAAATCTGGAATATTAAAGATTTGCGCCAATACATATGATATAGGCATGGGAATTGAAGCTGGATTCAATGCAGCCAGGCATAGTGAGTGAGTATTATGCTTGTATTGAGATGAGAAGAGGATATTTTAAACATAAAATAGAACAATCAAAAAGTTATTAAGACAAGTTTTTCCATGTGCCATTAAAAAGAATTAATACTAATTCGTTTGGGTTCGTTTTTTACCCCCGACACCGTGTATAGGAATATTTGCACATCTTTTCGTGAATTGGTTATCTAATATTACATTTTTCGATTTAGTTATAGTTTTTAAAAGTCATGTTTTTAATTTCGTTCGGATTTCCAAAAAAAAAAAATATATATATATACCGTATATATTTTTTTTCTCCCCTTTTTCTTCAAAATTTATTGATTGAGTAATACTAATGTTCACACTTGTTTCATCGCCTTATTTGGTCTTCTAAAAATGTGATCGTTATCGATATTCGTATTTGTATATTATTTTTATTTAACTATCGAAATAATAGATAAAATTGTTTTTTTTTTGCCATGTAAATATATTGCTTTAAAAAAAA
Source organism: Polydesmus complanatus (assembly GCA_034692225.1). Classification (NCBI taxonomy): domain Eukaryota; kingdom Metazoa; phylum Arthropoda; class Diplopoda; order Polydesmida; family Polydesmidae; genus Polydesmus; species Polydesmus complanatus. The sequence continues at coordinate 45,693 of JAQGAZ010000749.1, forward strand.
TTGGTTCATTTCGATCGAATCAAAAAAAAAAAAAAAATTGTCATAATATTATTAATATATCTTCGATTTTTATTTTTCAGTTATTTTAAACTTATTAATAAATGATTGTATAACGCGAGAAAGTTAATGCTAAATGGAAAAGATCAATTGGTTGTTCCTATTAAATATTTTACCAAAATTTATCGCAAAAAAAGAAAAACTCGTTTTAATTCATCAGTTTAAGCGAATTATTATTAAATTTTGTATTTTTAAGCATGCATCGTCAATAATTATTATTTCATCAACATCATCTGTTTTTAAAATTATTGAAATCTAACTAAAAGATTTAACCTTTTTTTTTTTTTTTTTTTGGAAAATTAAAAATTGTTATTTGATGAACGTTTAATTTATATAAAAAAATCAAAAAACAACTGTGTTTACCAAAAATTATTTTTCTGAATGGTGATTTTTAACTTATTGTTTAATGTATTATAAAAATGAACTCAACATGGTAGTCACATTGTGTGTGAATGTAAGTCATTTGATAAAGGAAAAAAAGATGCTTAAATAAAAGAAAAAAGAAAACACGATAATAATTATAATTATCTATGTAGTAACAGTCAACATAATCCATTAAACTTATAATAACAATAATAATGTCTTATTTATCCTTTAACACTTGACGTACGAGTCGTTTATGGATACAACTACTATAATATACCATTTGCGCATTTATTATGTTCAATGTTTAGCAAATCATTATTAATACTGTATACAGTTTTAGGGAAGAAGAAAAAAAAAACAATTTGATAGAGGTTTTACGATCAATTTATATAATAATAATTTAAAAACTTTTTTGATATTTGTGCGCGCATTTAGATATTTCTTTCTCGAACATAATAACAATAATATTTCTTCAAATCTTTGTTGTATCATCATAGAAAAAAAAAATTGTATATAAATTAAGACGACTGCCTGAAATTATTATTTATGAATTAATCTAAAAAAATTACAATAATAAAACAATCATTAAAATAAAAATTGTTTTGTATTTTTTTTTTTTTTTTTTGTTTTACTCAAATTTTTTACAGATAATTTTCATGAAATTCCCCACGTCTACACGCCTGACGGTTACTTTCTTATTATAATATACGGATTTTCTATATCTTTTTTTTACATGTTTTAAAAATCAATCTTAATAATAATAAAGTTGCAATGTGTATTTATTTCAGGTTGCCAGCACAAATTGGTTGCCAGACTTTATTTGTTTATATTTTTCTCCATTCTTTTATTTCTATATTTGGCTTTTTCCACCTAAATTATAAGAGTGCGCTACATACAAATTAATGATTTTTTTTTTCCTTTCTAGAAATGCAAGTTGTATTTATCGATTCCTTTTATAAAGCTACTAGCAGTACCCGGCCCCGCGTTGCTGTGGCTTATTAGTTATGAAAAGTAATTGAAAATAAAATTAAATAAAAAGA